>VCRD01005330.1:0-11101 GCA_006783055.1 Trinorchestia longiramus
AGCGACGTGGCATAGCAGAGAGATTTGACTGTACCAACACGACCTACCTTCACATCAACACTTCAATACATTGACTTATTCACATCAACACTTCAATACATTGACTTACCTTCACATCAACACTTCAATACATTGACTTATTCACATCAACACTTCAATACATTGACTTACCTTCACATCAACACTTCAATACATTGACTTATTCACATCAACACTTCAATACATTGACTTACCTTCACAGTAACACTTCAATACATTGACCTACCTTCACATCAACACTTCAATACATTGACCTACCTTCACATCAACACTTCAATACATTGACTTACCTTCACAGTAACACTTCAATACATTGACCTACCTTCACATCAACACTTCAATACATTGACCTACCTTCACATCAACACTTCAATACATTGACTTACCTTCACAGCAACACTTCAATACATCGACCTACCTTCACATCAACACTTCAATACATTGACCTACCTTCACATCAACACTTCAATACATTGACCTACCTTCACATCAACAATTCAATACATTGACCTACCTTCACATCAACACTTCAATACAATGACCTACCTTCACATCAACACTTCAATACATTGACTTACCTCCAAAAAGTTGTGCCCCGGCCGCTGGAAGTCGTCAGCCTCGTCCAGCGCATCACCGGCAGGCTGTTCACCAAATGAGTCTTCACTTTGGTTTATTTAATTGATTACTAGTTCATACTAATGAGATGCTTTTCGAAGTCAGTGTGCAAGATGGTTCAAAGGGATTAAAAGTTTCCATGAAGAATTTAAGTTAAGATCATTGATCCACCGTAGTAATTAACACGAGTTTCACTCAAATTTCGGGTTGCTATGAACTCCAAGAATTTTCGTGTCCTGTACAGCCTCAACACTGTCACAAATTTTATCCATGGTTGCAAGAATGACCTTGCCACCTTGGACCTTGTCTCCTATCCCAAATTCTAACCAACATAATTTGGGCGACTATTCGTCTTACGAATACATTTCCAAATGTATGACTTTGATATAAAGAATAACACGGAAACATTTTAAGAAAGAGACCAATTTTAGGTCAGTAAAAATTTGAATTCTAGAAGATGCTCACTGAGAGAGGAAATTGATCAATTGTTTAGTTTCACAATACAGAAACACAGGATGCAACCGCCGCGAAGCACGCGCGCTCTCCATCCTCCACAATAATCGAAGTTCAACTGAACGGAAACTAAAATTTTATTGAGAATGTTAACAGTTGTTCCGAAAAGTCGGAATTCTTGCACCAAACCCAATCCGTTGTACAAGATACTCGTACTTTTAAACTTTGTAAATTTCATGATTGAACAATCGTAGTTCATGCAACTCCATGTTATTGTTTTACACTGAAAAATGTATATGTGCCACAAATTTCACCCAAATACGGTGGAATCCTTGATCAAACGACACCATGGCGAGGCTAAGATAATGCCATGTGTGTTTTGTTTTCATTTCTAAGGAAAAGTTAAAACTTTAAGGGAAATATCTGCTTTCCCTGTCCAATGAAACGAAAGTCCACAGTTGAAATGTCAGAGTTATTCTTAATTTTAAATACGCCAAGGCGAAATTATGATCTACTTGTCAATGTAAACTCACGTATGTGTGTTATTGTTTATTTAAAGTTCAATTTACTGAAGTCTGTTTAATTTATAGAGAGAAATCTAAAGTCATATAACATTTTCAGGAGAGAAGCGAAAGACTAAACAAATCTAGATTAACAATTTCATGAATTTTAGGTCTGGCGTAGTTTAGGAAGTTTGATTCCCACAAACTTAGTTTGTACTCGAGCACCCTCCGATGTCCGCTTTCCAAAACTCCCGACAGCAAACAATATTAGCAATTATCGTTCTTTTTCGTTTTATGGTTCTTGGTTTTAGCAACTAAATTAAGTCATGCTTGCAGGTGTTTGCATGGAACAATTAAGTGCGCAATGCACGACTACAATCCATGAAAGTTACTTGCTTTATACCAATGATCCGGTAATTCATAGCTCCCGGATGTGGCAGTCTGGAGTGTCGGTTACAACACATGGCGTCTCAAAGTTCTAATTTACACCATTTTTATTTCGATGTGGTAATAAGAAATAATCAGCTATCATACAAAATCTCCTATTGAACAAAATATTTTTGAGTCGCGCTCTATGTTCTCGGTTTCAAAACACAGCTAGGCTGGTCAAACCGTCAAACATCAAGCGGTGCTCGAGTAGGCAAATTCATGTATTCTAATTTACCTCATGAACCGCATGAACTATTGAAATAATGAGCTTAACATGGTGCATTTTTAGACTATTTTGAATGAAAATAGCGTGCTTACATGTTTGTTTCAGATTTTATCGTACAACTCGCTTCGAAATAAAATTTATATGAAGTACTTTTGTTGTTTATTGAGATAATTCAACATATGAAGTCCCCCAAGGGAGCGTTTTAGGTTCCCTCCTCTTCATCATCTACATCAACGATCTTGACGTCGGGATCATCAGTAAAATCAACAAATTCGCGGACGACACAAAACTTTGTCACAGAGTGTTCTCCGAAAGAGACAGACTGACTATTGAATCAGACTTCAATCGTCGACTTCAATGGACTGAAACCTGGAAAATGAGCTTTAATATTGACAAATGTTCAGTAACGCACGTTGATACTAATAATCAGCATTTCCAACATACGATGAACACTACATCTATTGAAGCAGAACAGTAACAAAGAAACCTCGGTAATATTATCACTGAAAATCTCAAGCATGACAAACAAGTGGAAAAAGTGTCAGTAATGCGAGTAGGATCCTCGGTTTCATTCCAAGAAACTTTGAATAGAAGTCAAAAAATATCATCTTACCGCTCTACAAAGTGTTAGTGCGACTACATCTAGAATATCCAGTGCAACTGTGGTCTCTAACCCTCCGAAGAGACATTAACAAAATGGAAAAAATTCAGCGAAAAGTGACGAAGATGATTCCTGCACTCCATAATCTCAGCTACGAAATGCGTCTCCAGCAGCTCGAGATTATCTCCCTAAAACAAAACAGACAGTGAGGATAACTCATCGAGACCTATAAATATTTCAATGGCTTCAACGATGTTACCTTAGAAGGGTTTTTTGACAGAGACGATAAAGTCTGAACCAGAAATAACGGCTGCAAGCTGATAAGAAAGACTTACGCAACATTCCAGGTTCTATACTTCTTTTCAGTCAAAAGTAACAGAACCTGGAATCAGCTACCGGAAAATATCGTCTTTGCTGGTAGTGTGAGCACGTTCAAAAATCATCTCGATAAATTTTGGGAAAACAACTGCTTAATTCTGTAAAGTACTAATTCCATATCATTCTTAACTCTGGGCCTGTTTGCGTGACTGAAGTGCTTCTAATTGATTAAGGTGTACGCACATGATTGAAATATTTATGTATGTTGAGGTGCATGTGCTTGATTGATGCCTTTACGCTAGATGGTATGGGACTTTTTTAATAGCCCAAGAATAGACCAATTCTGGTCTATTCTGCAGCAATATTCTATTCTAATTATAAAACATCTCAAGTAATAGCGGTCATGGAACTGCTCAAAATTTGCATGACGATTTTGTACGTAAGGTTCACATTAATCGTACAGAATATCTGCTCAATCTTCTAGGAATGAGTTCCGATTATGCTCTTTAAACGGTAATATCTTCCGTAAAGTTTGAAATTCTAAGTAATTTTATTTTTCTGCCTATCTGGCCTACCTGGTCCTAGTGTCACTCAATCAATTTATTCTCATCGAGGTAGATTCCAGGATTACCTGTGAATACAATGAAGGGAAGCCGATCGCTGATTTTTTATCAAAGTTTTGTTAAACTAAACAAATAATGTCGCTTCAATAATGAACGCGTGCAAAATTTCTGACACTAATGTAATTTTATTGTTTCAAAGTTGTATCATGAGGAATGAATACATCTTATTCAGCATCAAATATGATACATGATAATTGTGCATATCGTTCATACAGGGTACTTTGTACACTATACATTCATGGAACACGACTATTTCAGTTCAGTAAAGTATCTGCTGCATGTATTATACACAACTAGTACCTCGAACACACCTCCCCGATGGCTAGTTGGGCTAAGTCCGTTATGGATACCCAGAACGAGCCAGGTTTCGAGACTATTTACTCAAGAAACTGATAGATTTATTTGTTAGCCTGGCGACCGAAGCAGCAAAGATTTGGAGTTTTGTATTTGTATAAGATACGAAAGTGGCCTCACTAGACACATGGCACAGGAATACGTGTGGCTGCTGCTGGAAGTCAATATTTGCCTCAGTTCGTGTGTGTGAACTCATCAGATAACAGAGACATGTTTTTTATAAGGTGCAATTACACAGCACTTCTCTGGTGGATCCGAAAGTCAGGGATATCTAGAAATATTGACAGGGTCTTTAAACATCGCAGGATAAGTTTGTGTGCTCGGTCCAATAAACAGTTCAATTACAACTGATGTACAACGCCAGAATAGAATGTGGTAAAATAATTTTTAGTTGCTTGATCAGCTCTTGATCACGTCACCAATATTTTGTTTCGCGTGGACTTTGCCCCTCCACTAATAATATATACGTTTCAAAGTTACAAAGTATTCAAAAACAGCCTTGAGAATTTTGTCATTTCTAAATAAACGAATGATTTTTTTGAGATTATTTTATCTTTTAATTAAAATTGGGGAATAACTTTTTCAACCTGATCGTTCTTTTTGGCTGAGATTCATATTTCACCCTCTGGACTTGGTACTCTTGGAGCGATGTTGTTTAGCTACTTTGTGTCCTTCTGACCTCACTTCTCTACAATTAAGCAGTCGTGCAGATCTAGAAGCGGCCTGCATCCAGAGACGCATTTCCATTACACTGAGTTATTTGCATTATAGTGTATTAGGGAGTCATGCTGACTTGCATTGTGAGGCTATGTTTCGTGGTATTGCATGCTGACTAGTATCGTGAGGTCGTGGATACAGCATCATGCGGAGCAAGACATAATTTCTATCAATTACATCCGAAGATTTCAGGGGTCAGACAAGACCAATTGCACGCTGCCGTCTTTTGAGTCAGAATCACTTCGCATTCAAATATTTGCGGAGCGATTCATTACGTCGTGTTAGCAGTTCTTAAGCAAACTTGGGTGCGCGTGCAGCCTGGGAGGCCAGCCTGACAGCGTGTGGCGCTCAGGGCAGCTGTTCCATGAGATAGTCACTGTATAATTTCAGTTATATACACACTTTAGCGAGGAGTCATGTTCTTGACTTGTTTACATGCTGATTGCACATAGATATGTCAGCAAATATCTTGTATTCATCACTTCAACACGACAGATGTGTTCAGGACCAACGCTTTACTCTTCACACTTCGGAAACGTTGATTTTGACGTTGCATCAGGTTCATGCATGAAATAACTCGTTTTTCAGGTTGGTTTGATCTTGTCATTTAACAAAATAACCCCTTTGAAACATAAAAAAATCTTAACTTATAGCTGACTTTTTTCCAGATAGCCTTTACATATATTGTTACTTAAGTTATAATTATAAGCCTAATGAAAACTACTACAATGATGCAATATCGAGTAGTATTACTGTATGACCACAAACTGGGTCATTCTACCTCTGAAGTATTTTGGAATATCAAGGCAGCGTTTTATATTGGTATCACTGAAATCAAAACTGCACAGTAATGGTTTCAAAGGTTTTGTTCAGAAGATTATATCTAAAGATAATACTTTTTGAAAAGAAATCTAAGGGAAACTGCAATCGCTTATCAAACGTGATCAACTGAATTCTCTGAACGACCAAACTCCAAAAACTATAGTCATGAAACTTGTACCAGAACTCGAAGGATTTTGCTAAACTGTTCCTCGGAGCTTGAATGAGATTGGAAAAGTAAAGAAACTGGATGGGTTTGCTCCAAATGAACTGAATGTATCTCAAAAAACCGTTACTTCTACTTGAGCTCTCTATTGTTTTCTCAATTGAAAAAACTGGAGTATTTGCTCAATTATTACACGCCGTGAAAAGGGACTACTCTTCAGTAACAGTAGGAGAGTAGGTCAATGGTTGGATGTAAGTGAATTACCACAACATTATTTAAAACCATCTCTGCATTTTTAATAGTCAATTGTTTGTCATGGTAGTCTTTCAAAAAGGTTGTTCATTATTCGCGTTTACTTTAGGGGAAAACAATTACAGTAACCTCGCATCTGGAAGAAATTGAGTGTATGCGCGGAAAATTAAAAAAGAGACATCTTAGCCTTCTGAGCAGGGATAGCTCAATTTAAACATACGATTAGGTGCAGACGCACACTTCTGAATCATCTGTTCTCCAGCTGCATATCCATGAATAATTGAATAATGAGGTTTTACTTCATCTTCCATATTCACCTAAAATCGTTCCTACTCATTTCGAGCTTATCCTTTGTATTTAAGCTCTCCTTCTCAACAGCACGAGAATATCAACCCAACCCATGTCCTCAATCTCAGCCATGCATGAGTATATCCTGTTCACTAGAGGAGTGTGCGCTGAGAACACTGCAAATGTGTTGCATAAGTCACGAGACTTAGCTCACATGGCTGAGGATCATTCTTACAATCTAACAGAGCAACATCTGCGCTGTGTTGCTGATGCGACTAGTCTCCGGTCATCACCTCTGGGAACATGGAACGCAAAGCCACGAAATCTATTGAGAGGACATGGAAATATAATAGATATTTCAGCCTAATTTTACGCCCGTGCTTTTTGCTGCATCGCTAGGTACAAGTTTGAGAAACGTATCTATGCGTGAACACTTCAGACGATGTGGGGCGCATCCATTTCACCTTCTTCGTGCCATCCTCCCACGCTTCCATCACCCAGCAATGCTTTCGAAAAAATCAAGCAAGAAATCTAATCAAGTGTCGACATGCAGCTCTACTGAAGCGGTGAGGCATGTCTACACAGTGATACTGGCTTTAACTTTA
This sequence comes from Trinorchestia longiramus, assembly GCA_006783055.1. Classification (NCBI taxonomy): domain Eukaryota; kingdom Metazoa; phylum Arthropoda; class Malacostraca; order Amphipoda; family Talitridae; genus Trinorchestia; species Trinorchestia longiramus. Next base: position 7,009 of record VCRD01005330.1, read on the forward strand.
TATGGCTTTTTTATTGCAATTCTTGTGTACTAGACTTGGAGTTTAGGACGCTGCTGTGTATATAAATGCCGGCTCGAGCTGTTACAGTTGCGGAAATTTATCTAGTGTGTGGTATTCCGAAGTTTTATGGTCGGTATTTGTTTGTTACAGAACGTGCACCCTGTGATACAATCGTGTACGAGCGGATGTTCGATCTAGCACTGACCCAAAAATCTACAGGCCGGGCTAGAAATCAGAATTAATTTTCCAGATTCATATCATTTCCTGCTAGAGAACAGTGCTGAAGTTCCTAGAAAATTAGATGCGTTGTAGTCGAGCATGCGAGAATTAGTGAAGATGGAGTTGGATAACAATGCATAAGAGTTGGAGTCTAAGAGCAGATTGGAGTTGGATTTTAAAAGTAGACTGGAGTTGGATTCTAAGAGCAGACTGGAGTTGGATTCTAAGAGCAGACTGGAGTTGGATTCTAAAAGCAGACCGGAGTTGGATTCTAAGAGCAGACTGGAGTTGGATTCTAAAAGCAGACCGGAGTTGGATTCTAAGAGCAGACTGGAGTTGGATTCTAAGAGCAGACTGGAGTTGGATTCTAAGAACAGACTGGAGATGGATTCTAAGAGCAGACTGGAGTTGGATTCTAAGAGCAGACTGGAGTTGGATTCTAAGAGCAGACTGGAGTTGAAGTCAGCACTTCAGAAAACCAAAGGAGTTGGACTCGAGAGTTCAAAAAGCTGACTGCAAGACGCACTGCCTTTGCCGGCCTCTCATGCATCTCGTTCGTACGCATGTTATTGGATATTACCTACTAGTTATTCTTATTATCCTCCTTTGTTTTCAGTCTTCCTATTTAGTCTTATTCCTATTCAGTCCTATTCCTATTAAGTCCTATTTTTATCAACTCCTATTCCTATTCAGTCCTATTCCTATTGAGTTGCACAGCCCTGCCAGCTCCCATACGGTAGGTACCCAAGCAAAGATGGCGGACTCCCCTGAAGAAAATTCCTAGACAGCGGAAGAAAGATGGCGGCGATGAATAAGTGGCCTAGACGCACCGCTGACGGGCGCCTAACTTCCACTCGCTCGCGTCACGCGCGTTGCTGCAGTTTCATGCATGATCCTGTAATTATCTTTGCATTATGAACAAAATGTGAACTTTATTTGCAAACATGGAATTACTTTTGATTTCACTCCTGAGAAGACCATCTGTTGTGTTGAATGAATGCAATTATTGCAATTAATTACGACATTCAAGAGAGTAGTTTTAAAATCATTAAGATTTAAAGTTCACTCAAAATGAGTTCTAATTCTCATCATGTTGTGATCATCCTCAGCTACCTCTTTAAATTGACAAGCTCGAGAGCGAGGTAGGATGTTCTGCAAGATATTTTACGATAATTAAATGTAAATAAACTAAGAATTCAGCTGTACCCTGACGCCCCCCATGCTTCCTGCTGCAGGTGAGAGGCGCTGGCTGGAAACTGCAGGGTGTGCGTGATCATGCGTGTGTGCGCGTGTGTGTGCGCGTGTGAGCACGTGTGTGCGCGTGTGAGTACGTGTGTGCGTATGGGTGTGTGTGCACGTGTGTGCGTAGGTGCGTGTATGGGAATGCAGAGGTTGCACCGCCCCCTAGAGCGCTTGAATGCCGACACATGCGGCCAGGGGCACGATAACTGCACAGTTGTAAACCTGTTAGTGCTCTTCTTTCTTCCAGTTTCTATGCTACGAATAATTTTTTCCCTTGGAGCTCGGGGGCAATAATTGCAGCATGGAAAATGAGAAGTAATTATTATCAATGGATGCGTGACCGAGTTAACTGTCATTGTGAGAGTATCAACAGCTCCCTAGCAGTTCTTAAGGCACTTCAGCGATTTGTTATTACATTCAAAATTCAGGTATGCGCTTCCACAGGAATGCTGTCAAAAGTCTTATGTATTTTCTACACACGATTCCCACTTTTCACCAAAAAATTTTTAACATACAAAACGCATGGGGCGTAAACCGTTCATTATTTGTAGAGATTCGTTAAGTGAAACCATTTGAAGCCCGGAATCTCATGTCAGCGAAATCATTGCAATACCTACAGTTGAACACACCTGAAGTGAGGCTCTATTAGGCCGCTAGGGCCGCTTTGATGAGAGAAACAAGCATCTGTAGATGCAATTCCCTTCGAGTATTTCTAAGGCAAGAATTTCTTCAAGGAATAAATAAACTGCAGCTAAATGGAGCGTTGAAATCACTTCTGTATTTCAGTACAAATAATAAGTAACATCGTCCCCGGCAAAAGTTCAAATCAAAAATAAACCAGAGAAAATACGTGCATTTTTATACGTGAGTTGAGTAAAATTACTGGATTTCCTTAACTGAGTGCACTGACCAGAGTACTGCCTCCAGCAGCCAACACTCCTGTGTTCCAGTTACAGGCGGTAGATGGGGCACTCGATCAGTTTCAGCTTCACTAATGCATTTCATGATTTTCTTAAATTCTTAGGCTGGAGTTTCGTATTAAATGACGCTAAAATATCTTGAGAGCCTATGACAGCTTAGTAGTCAACTGTCATTTTACTTCATGGACGGCAACTACATTGTAATAAAGATTCTGCTGGATGTAAGGTACACGACGTCAATTGAGTCTCATAACCACCGCAACGTTTGATATCGTACCATACATCACACAACCACGGTACACATACTGCTGCATCACACTGGTGTATCACCACGACCACGATGCACATACTGCTGCATCACACTGGTGTATCACCACGACCACAATGCACATGATGCTGCATCACACTGGTGTACAGAAATACATCTTTACATATAAGACCACTACATATAGATACCATGGCATGAGGTTTACGGTTTAAAGGTCTCAGAATTTTACACACGTTTTAACCAAAACCAGTTTAGAGTCTCGTGAAACTCAAAATAACAAATAGTTGTAAAAAAATACATAACATTCTTAAGTTTTGTATGAAACTTTAGAAATCTAGAGCTACCTACAGTAGATGATGATTATCCACTCGTATCTTTCTCAACAAATTCTACAGCAGCGCGTACAGATGGTCCAGACGAGGGGCAGATTTCTTCGAAAAGATCACCATGAAAAAAACGAACATTGGAATCTCATTGAGAGGCTGCAAGGGTCCTTCATCATTAAAAGATGTCCCTGCCCTGCGACTGACGGAAGGACAGTCGACGCACGTGCGCGGCAGCAGCAGCAGCAGGATCGAAGGAACAAGGAATGTTGAGTGGACGCAAATATGCAGAGCAACGCTCGCCTCCTTCACCAAATGCAAAGATGACTCACTCTTCTCAGATGCTAGTTCGCAATCTAGTCAACTTTACTTTCTAGTTTTTTAACCTTACGAAATTGTCCAAGTAAATTCAATATTTGGAGAATTTTAACGCATAGTCAACTTGAAAAATCTTGTTAAGTGTGGGCACGGTTGTAGCTATTCTGCATGTCGCTTGAAATGAAATGCAGGGTAGAAATCTGTAGTTCTGAGAAAGTTGGTACAGACAGAGCTTCAGACTTGCATATTTAGGAGTGAGGAGTTGGCTGCTACTCCACGCAAGTAATGTTTTTAATCCCTCATAATCACAGCTTCCCTTACAAGCACGTCCAGCGTTCCGTGAAGCATAATGGGCCGTGACAGATGCTTAGATATGATTGGTATTTTAATTCATTGCTTAAATAGTTTACTGAGCCTAAAATCCATGCACATGGAAGCAATTATATTGGAATGTAGAGAACATTTTTTGCATTGTCTTGGAATGACATAGCGTATGATACGTACTTCGTTGCATCACTTAACTGTTTGTGCAACTCTGTTTGATACACCATCGTTCGAATGGCTCGTCAAACTGCACCACAGGTTGCATACTCTGGTGAAGGTGAGTACTACCGTACACGCCACTAACTTCACTGTACCACCCTAACATCAGTACACGCCACTAACTTCACTGTACCACCCTAACATCTGTACACTCCACTGACTTCACTGTACCACCCTAACATCAGTACACTCCATTAACTTCACTGTACCACCCTAACATCAGTACACTCCACTGACTTCACTGTACCACCCTAACATCA
>VCRD01005330.1:11764-27749 GCA_006783055.1 Trinorchestia longiramus
GCGGAGAGGAGGAGGAGGAGAGGAGGAGGAGAGGAGGTGGAGAGGAGGCGGAGAGGAGGCGGAGAGGAGGCGGAGAGGGATCTGATCATCTGAGTCACAGCCTAATGCCGTTTTATTACACCATTGAGAGGACAGTTGTTCAATAGCTTCACTTCACATTGCAAACGCTACAGGAATGAGATGCGCGAAATAAATGAACTGCAAAAATCCTGAATTACAATGGTTTGTAGCTAACCAAATATCAGGAGAAGAAAGTTAAAGCGAAAAAATTTGGCACCAAATTTTGCTTGTGATCTATCGTCAATAATTTAGATATAAATTTAAACAGTGCTTAAAAGCATGCATGTTTACCTTGACGAATAATTCTATTGTCCGCCCGTCGTAATTTTGGTGCAGGGAAATTACTGTACACTGGCACAGCATTGCACACAGGCACGGTACTGTACACTGGCCCAGTACTCTACATTGACACAGTACTGTACACAGGCACAGTACTGTACACTGGCACAGTACTCTACGCTGACACACTACTGTACACTGGCACAGTATTGTACCCTGGCACTGTACTCTATGCTGACACAGTACTGTACTCAGGCACTGTACTGCACATTAGCACCGGGCTACACACAACCCCAATAATGACATTACTGCTTCAGCCTGGGAACGTTCACCACTCAAAAGTAAGTACCATTGATCATATGCATAGCTACGCATCACAGAGACAGTCAGGCTGCATTACTTGTCACTGTGAGACGTGAGAAATGTTATACCAGACAGCGTTAGTGGATCACCACACAACACAATTACCAGCACTAGTCACTAAGCATGATTTGGTGAGCTCGTGGTGATCTGCTCAGTGTCATAATTATGAAGCCTCATTAAGCGCAGGTAGCCACCAACGTCCAGCCCTCCTCGCTGGGCAGTAGCGCTGCCCTGCACAGAAATGAGGCTCAGGACCCGGCTAATGATGATGCATTTGGCGTATTTAATAGCACGCTTCACAAATATGATGCTTAGGTGGACGCGGTGATGCACTGACATTTGTGGGGCGAAAGTACGGGTGTGTGGCTTAATTAAAGTCCAGTCAATGAGCGCCACAGAAGCCACACCGAGTCCCCGTGAGCAACGTGCAGCTGGTTGCTGGTGTCACTGCGTGCAGCTGGTTGCTGGTGTCACTGCGTGCAGCTGGTTGCTGGTGTCACTGCGTGCAGCTGGTTGCTGGTGTCACTGCGTGCAGCTGGTTGCTGGTGTCACTGCGTGCAGCTGGTTGCTGGTGTCACTGCGTGCAGCTGGTTGTTGGTGTCGCTGCGTGCAGCTGGTTGTTGGTGTCACTGTCTGCAGCTGGTTGTTGGTGTCACTGTCTGCAGCTGGTTGTTGGTGTCACTGCGTGCAGCTGGTCAGCAATTGTATTCAGCTCAGTGCTCAGGTAACTGATGATGAGCTTGCAGTCACAGCGACTCAATGTATTTTTCACACATATTTGACACATACGAGTATGTGAACTTAATTAGAGTTGTTAAACTAATTAATATTCGTGTGTTTTTAGGATGCAAAACTTTTTGTTCCTTTATTCTCGTAAGTCTAAATCTATAGCCTCCAGTGACAAACTATTTAAATTCATATTTGTTATCAAGAGAAATTAATTACATTGCGCCTAAATAATATGATGTTGCTCGTGTCTCTCATGTTTTCCAAAGCTAGCTGCAATCTGGTAGACATTAATTTCCTTCACTAGCGTTTCCTCTCGCTGGAGCGCCTTTTTGTGTCGTTGTGTGAGGTTTTGGAGATTCCGATGAAAGAAACAATATTTATTACTTAGAATATTTTTAGGTTGATGAGCAACACAACACTGCTCTCCGTTAACTACTGAACTGTGCATTAAAATACAGGCACGTCATGGATCTTCCCAACCTAGTCGGACATCTAGGAACCAGAATATTGATTGACTTTCCTAAATGTTACTTAAAATACACGATGACCTTAGAAGTAAATTACTTCTAAATTATTCACAGAGATATTCTCCTGGGCAGAATTTAATGCACACTCAACACAACATATGAAAAAATACGTCAGTAGTTTTTGTACGTGGGGATAGAAATAATGTTTCAATGATTTATAGAGTCATTCATGGTAAAGTGCGAGCAAAGTGTGTCTCCCTTGACAGTAATAAATGTACTTATGTAACTGTTGTAGAATAATTCAACTTTTGGACTCAAGTCTAATTTTTTTGAGTTAAATTCAACTTAGAAACGACCTCATGCGATGCAAATTCATGCTTCATAAAACACATGTTTATGATCTCCAAGCATCTTAAGATGTTTACAATTCTGACCCTCATTATTACAAAATGTTTTTCTTTTTGTTTGTATCTGTTAATGTCAAAACCAATACTTACACTTCGAGCATCATTAATACAAAAATTTATCTATTCCTGTGGATGTGTCACAAATGAAGCGCAATATTGCGTCTTCAAGTTCATGTGTTCCTTGAGTTTTCTGAAGAACAGTTAGTTTACGCTTGACTAGACGATGTTTGTTCAGTAGCAGCAGCCACTGGAAACAAAGGGAAACTTGGTAGCAATAAAATATCCTTGAATCGACACGTTTCATCTGGCATCTCTCAAAAACACAAACCTGACTTGCACCAGCTTCTAAGGCGCATTATTACCGCGCTATGCCAGCGCTTCCAAGATCTGATAAAAATCACCGACATCTTTTGTGAAGAGCAAAATCCGTGATTGACGCGCGCCTTCTTTGTGTGAGCTTAATTAGCTCAGACCCACAAAGGATTCTTTGTTTGTGAGCAGTGAAAAGACAGGCGCCTTCTGAGCCGTGAGATGTTCTGAGATGTTGTTCTGGATGTTTTAGTGTTACTTGAGTGTTCTTGAAGTGATGAGATGTTGTTCTGGGTATTTTAGTGTTACTTGAGTGTTCTTGAAGTGATGAGATGTTGTTCTGGGTATTTTAGTGTTACTTGAGTGTTCTTGAAGTGATGAGATGTTGTTCTGAGTATTTTAGTGTTACTTGAGTGTTCTTGAAGTGATGAGATGTTGTTCTGGATGTACAGGTGTTACCTGAGTGTTCTCCGAGTAATGAAGGGTTGTTCTGTGTGTGCAGGTGGATCTGTCAATGTCATGCAAGTAATGAGGTGTTGTCACGGGGTGTTCTGGCTTTACTTCAAATATCTGGCGGTACTGAATATTGTTTTATTCAGTTGAAGTCCATCACTCGCTTCACAGTTTTGCATGCATGGACATTTGCAGAACAAAAAATTGGTTTCATCAGACAGTCTCTAAGTCATCAGATTTAAGCATTTCGTGACTATATTCAATCTTTTTTGTAGTTTCCTGACCTGTGCTTCTGCAGCTCTGAGGGTAGAAACATCAACGTTCCAATCAGAAGTGAACATCGTGTTCACCTGCTATAGAAACATCAACGTTCCAATCAGAAGTGAACATCGTGTTCACCTGCTATAGAAACATCACAGTTCAAGTCAGAAGTGAACATCGTGTTCACCTGCTATAAAAACATCATAGTTCCAATCAGAAGTGAACATCGTGTTCACCTGTTATAGAAACATCACAGTTCAAGTCACAAGTGAACATCGTGTTCACCTGCTATAGAAACATCACAGTTCAAGTCAGAAGTGAACATCGTGTTCACCTGCTATAGAAACATCACAGTTCAAGTCAGAAGTGAACATCGTGTTCACCTGCTATAGAAACATCACAGTTTAAGTCAGAAGTGAACATCGTGTTCACCTGCAATAGAAACATCACAGTTCAAGTCAGAACTTGGACTGTGATGCCAGTACTTGGACCCAGCGGCAGTGCTTACAAGTGCTGCTATGCATATCATGAGGAATAAAGATAGAACTACGAGAAATAGAATAGAATATGGTAAAAGGAACGAGCTGTTTAGTCTATTCTTCAATTGTACCCAAGTCCCATGCCGTCTAACGTAAAGGCTGCGTTCAGTATAGACAGTTGACGTTCAATAACGTTGTCTTGAGGAAGCGACTGTGACAGTAATTAGTATGTTGAGACAGCCAGTAACCTTGAGGTGTGGGCTTCACATCACTGTGCACAAGGTACGGGGTCTGCAGGAGGAAGTGAGGAGTGTGCAGAAGCTCTGGAGTGATCCGGTCGGTGTAGGGTGATGATGCCTGCACAGCGCGCTGCTGTAGGACGGACTGTGACGGGCGCCGGAAGTTCAGAGCATGCATGGTAGAGTGTGCCACCACGGCATAATATAGGTGTATTTACTGTTGAAATTTTGGAAGGGTGTGCCATGGTTGAATAACATGACACTGTGCCACAATAGAATCCAAAAAGATGGTTTTCAGTTCCTTTGCCCCAGCCTAGTCAACACTGAATTGCAAGATACAGTCAACTGTCCAGTGCTGAAACAAACAGAAATTAGAAAGCGGATTTAATTCAGAATACGATATATAAGCTACATTTGCTCGAAAATAAAATAATATTAATTGAAGTAACCCAACGATGATCATTCCTTCGAATAAATGTAAGTTCCGAGATGACTAATCTAAAAGAACAGAATATTCATGCTGCAAGACTTTGAGGTGACATGTTGTAGAAAAGCTGTCCACCACTAAGTACAATATTGCTCCATAAACTTGATCTATTACAGAGTTCTATTAGGTGTACTGTAGTAGAATTTTTGCTCAGATCGTGTCCCGAAAAGTTAGGAGTTCGTGGAGACCTCTGACATCCACGGAGGGATTGTGGGGGGATTAGTGACCCCTTGCTATGTAACGCCCCATGGAAGCTGCTACTTTACTGTGGGAAGCTGGGCACGGAGACGGACACAGGGAAATGCATGCAGATGATCTTCTTTACATGTAACACAATCCTGTGTCAACAGCATAGTAAAGAGCACGTAGCGGAAACGGAAGCGGGTCAGTGCAGCGATGGAGAACTGATAGTGCATAGCGACAGTGCTGGGAGCGCTGCTGTGCATCATATGAAGATAATGCATAGTGACAGTGCTGGGAGCGCTGCTGTGCATCACTTGAAGATAATGCACACTGACAGTGCTGGGAGATCTGCTGTGCATCATATGAAGATAATGCAAGTATACTATAGCAGTAGTTTTGGGAAATAAAACTATATACTCACTTAACTCCCTGTTCTCCCTGACTACCATACACCCACTTTACTCCCTGTTCTCCCTGACTACCATACACCCACTTTACTCCCTGTTCTCCCTGACTACCATACACCCACTTTACTCCCTGTTCTCATTACGAGACTTGCTCAACGCTTCACGTGTGCTCCCCAGTTCGCAGATGAGATCACTTTGCTGGAATTGGAGTCTCTGATCCGCCTGCATTCCGGCGTTGCTGTGCGGACACGTCGACGGTGCAGCTTTGCAATCACAAAGCGATCTAAGCATTAGAGAGCAATAAAAATATAATGATTTCACTAATTGGAAAAAAATATAACGAAATCGTATGTTTCGAAAAGCCGCTGATGCTTGCCTGATAAACTTCTCCAAACCGTTAGTAAATGTTCCAAAATTTTGTGGACTAATAGCATTGCTGCGGATGTCTTTGATGCCACATAATTATTTCCGTTAATTTTTTATACATACATTGTTCATTTCATATATGATTGATTTAAGAGATTTCCCTCCGTGGCATCAAAACAACTCTCCAATTTGCATAGATTATAACTCACTAGTCATCGGATTGTAATGAAAGACAAATTCGCAGCTTTGATCAATCACGCCTCTTTGAAAACAGTGCAATTACACAAACGCATACGTCCAAAGAATGTTTTTATAATTGATCCTTTGTTAAACACCCTGATATATATAAACAATGCATGTATGTATTTCATGCTCTAAATCATGCACGCTGGGCAGTTCAGGGACTGAGAAATGCATTGTCATATGAGTTCTTATTTTAATTAGAAAGCGTTCATTACTTCAATAAATCCGTTGACAAATATTTTTTTGCAGTTAAAAAAGACTCACATTTTGTATAATTCATGCTAGTTATTCACATTCATGGACGTTGAAAGACACTTTCGTGAGATCAATTCATTTTGGTGGGCGTGTTGCAACCTTTACGCTAATTGTGACACATTATTTTGATCGATCTCCATGCTCCGCCTTTCGATGTCTTCTCCCTTGAATATCGATATGAACATAACCAGCAAATGGCTAGACAATAAATTAAAGAAAAAGTCTTCAGTATCATTAGATTTTGAGCTTGAAGTGAGGACGCCCGTGGCTTCATGTGTGCAGCTAAATGTTAACATCGCACACGCTTGCTCAGCCGGTGACTCAACGGCGCTGCTGTGCGATTAGTTTACACTAATAGATAATTTTAGCTGCTAGCCAACATTTAGTGCAAACATCATCAGGAAAATTTATTTTGAGTCAAGCGAAGTTGTCTTAAAGAGTGCTGTCGCTAAACTGTGAGGTGTCTTGGTACTTTACTCGTACTAGCAAAAAGTCGCATTCAGTTTGACTGGCTGGTTGTTAATTGTTTGAGCCTTCTTTCCTGAATATGCTATATTTCTCACACACCAACACAGGGTGCGTACATATAATTTTTCTGTCCTCGTGAAGCGTATTCATGAACACAGAATTGTGACTTAGCTGGTTGTCTGACTAGCCAGCACATCACCTCAGTAGGAGGACAAAGTAAAACATGCATTTAACATGCTCATACCGCGGGGAACCGTTCATCCAATAATTATTTGGTGCACCAATTAGTAATTAACACCCTTCCGAGGACGTACAGAAATGAATTTTGACTATACAGACACACTTCTCTAGATGTCAAGCACACTCATTATACCTACAGTAACAACAGCATTTGTCGAAGCAAATGCAAGTGCTGGACTAGCTCCGAGTTGTTCATGTAGGCTGAAATTTTAGTCATTGAACAATAGTTTCACTGTAAATAATCTCATGCAAGTGAGATTACAGAAATCAGGTTAGCTTTTGTTTCATCTGACTTACATCATTATAGCAAAATTGAACTTGGTCTACTTTTCGGGAACTACATATAATTCTTAGAACTGCTAATTCTGTGTGTAATAGGATAAATGCAGTAGAAATTCTCATCACTCCTCGTTGTCTGTGTTACACCAACGGCGACACAGCAAGCAACCGTGGTTGCAAAAGGACCAGTTTATCTGCAGGTGACAGCTTAGAAGCACTAGTGCAAAGCGCAGTATTATTTTGGTAGTGTGAGTTGCTGCATCGACTTGAAAGAAGCCATTACACAGTGTAGGCCCTACACTGTAGGGCTTAGTTCAACACAAGCCTTATGGTGAAGCAAAAAATAATTCCGCTATTTGTCTTCGCATACACTTATTGAAACAATTGAAAATAAAGTAATCATTATATGAAGCAATTAATGATAGATCAATAAATTTAGAACGTACTTGAGTTTTACCAGGGAATCGTATCCCCACACAGATGCATTCAGTGGGTGGTGGTCAGAATGAACATCTGGGATTATGTTCACCTCTGTACATCTTCACGTAAATATTGCGTTCTGGTCACCCCTGTGTAACAGCACAAGCAGATCAGTTGTACCCACAACAGCTGGTGTAGCATCAAAACAGCTGGTTTAGTGGCCGCAACAGCTGGTTTAGTGGCCGCAACAGCTGGTCTAGTGGTCGCAACAGCTAGTCTACCGCCCACAACAGTTGGTCTAGCGCTCGGAACAGCTGGTTTAGCATCACTAACAGTTAATCTAGCGCTCGCAACAGCTGGTTTAGCACCAGTAACAGTTAGTTTAGCGCCTACAACAGCTGGTTTAGTACCGGTAACAGTTAGTCTAGCGCTCGCAACAGCTGATTTAGCACTAGAAACAGTTAGTCTAGCGCTCGCAACAGCTGGTTAAGCACCAGTAACAGTTAGTCTAGTGCTCGCAATAGCTGGTTTAGCACCAGTAACAATTAGTCTAGCGCTCGTAACAGCTGGTTTAGACCAGTAACAGTTAGTCTAGCGCTCGCAACAGCTGGTTTAGCACTAGTAACAGTTAGTCTAGCGCTCGCAACAGCAGGTTTAGACCAGTAACAGTTAGTCTAGTGCTCGCAATAGCTGGTTTAGCACCAGTAACAGTTAGTCTAGCACCCACAACAGCTGGTTTAGCACCAGCAACAGTTAGTCTAGCACCCACAACAGCTGGTTTAGCACCAGTAACAGTTAGTCTAACGCTCGCAACAGCTGGTTTAGCACCATCAGTGAGCAGGGCTCAGGATGCGGGCTCTTTGTGCCGGTGTTCTGCTGTGCTTTCTTTCTGACGTTAACAAAAGAAATCGTTGCGTTACAATCTAACATTCAAAATATTCATCAGCAGTAAAAGATGCTTTTAGGTTGGTGTTGCCGGCCAATCCACAAAGCTGAATGAAAAAACAAATAATATTAGCGCATTAACATTAAAGAACTAATTTTTTGTAATTATTTAACGCTTGTTTTGTGATGGTCTAGTATTTGCGCCGTCAGCTTGAAAAAGTTTTCAAGGTTGAAAACTATCCAGCTTGCCTATAGTTTCCATAGCTAAAAGAGTTTCAAGTGAATTTCGTGTGATATAGCAGTATGGTTTTCATTCATAAATACATCATACATTCAGTCCTCACTTCCAGCGTACGGATGACGTCAGCTGCAGGAAATATCATGTTAACTCTCTTCACTCACACTTCACTGTGTGAGTTAAAATAAGTATTATGCCTTTAACCCTAAAATAGCATGATCATGTTTGACTCTCATTACGTCAGTGTCTCTTGTTAACGTAATTAACAAGGCTATATTTAACAAGAATCATGAACTGTTCATTTTGAGCTCTGTAAACTCAGTGCTAGTTACAGTAGTCATCGTCGCGTATTCAAAGTACATTAACAAAAACCTACGTAATTACAATGTGTCGTCGCTTTGAAGCTTGGGAACATTTCATGGCTATTGGAAAAAATATTCCAGTCAATATCGCGTGGTCATTAATTTTGGATAATGACTCACTTTGGTGATGCAGCGTTTCTATTTCAACAATGGGCATTGAGAGAAGCAATGGGGGCTGTTCAAATTAGGTGACTTAGTCAGGTGCAATCAGCGTAACTCGACCCATTCTCGCTTGTTGTTGTGTAAATGGGCCAGTAGGTGTTGTACAATGGCACAAATCTCCGGAATTTGCACTCTCGGCTCATTCGTTCCATGAAAAAAGTGTCCTAATCGAATCAAGATCAGTGGAGCTATTTAGTAGAGGTAAAAAATTCTTTTGCGATATTATTTGTACCTAAAGAGGCGTAGACGACAATATAAAGCAAAGAATTGAAATAGTCCCGAGCTCAAAGAGTCAAAAGCACCAATTAGGGAGCGTTTTTAGAAGCGCACAGAAGTGAGATGTGAAGTATATTTAGCTGAAGAGCCTTTCACGAGGCTTGATGGTACCGATGCTCTGCGTGCACCCTCAACACAACGACCTCGCTCGACTCCTTCCAATATACGTGCTTTTACTTAGATATTGAACAGACAAAACTTTCCGTCAATTCAATAAAGTTACGCACGATATTGTCTTTTGATTCGGGAGTGAATCTGATGAAGAAGCCGTCTGTAACGGAAAAATTCACAAATTTTAGCGTCCATGGACATACGACCGAGCACATGAAATCAAACAATTATCTGCTTGTTCAGGATGGCATGAACGCCACTGAGCCTTGTTCCATTGATCGCCCGAGCATCCCTCTTGGGAGCCGCCACGTCTTCATCGCGCCGTGTTAATGACAGTCCAGGTGACGATTTTTTCGGCTCTCTTCACTGTTTTTTGGAAGATTTTGTACTTCACGAAGATGCATTGCCCAGCAGCGAGCGTTGGAGCAGACAGGCCGACCTTACGCCGCCTCTGCCTCAGCCTCCGTTAATTACAAGGCGCGTGCATGTCGACCACGCCGCCTCCGGCTATTTTTTGAGTCTGCAGCGCAGACGGACGGAGGCGGTGGAAGAAACATCAAAGCGCCGTCTCGAATAAGGCCTTCGAGGAGCAGTTCTGCAGGGTGGCATGGAAGGTAAAACTGTCAATATCAGATCAGGAGGCAGAGCAGCTTTAGTGTTAGAAGGACACAGAGGATCTCACATAACTTTGTGTATGGCGCAGGAGTGAGCGAGAGGCCAAAGGAAAAGTGAGTAAGTGGCGCAACCAAAAAATAGGAATGAAGTGTAGTGCAGGAGAGTAAACTTGATTCAGCACAAGAATTATTCCATGGTTGAGGTTGTGAAATCTTTCTGTTCAAACATGGGACCAAGCATCACGCAACATACACATCTGCAAGGTTTCTGTATGCGAGGAAATCGTCGTGTTTGGCATCGTTTGTAATCTATTCTGCCATAAAATAGATAATTGAGTAGCTATGAATTCAAAACTAAAAAATTCATGTGAATAGAAGAATAGTTCAGAAATTTATTCCTTGAGAAGCATTCGTTTGCGAACTAAGAAGGCTGAATTTTTTAGAGCTTCAACCACGACTCAATTGCCGCTACTCTGTCTACAGCTATCACAAGTTAACTCTCAATTGTAGCTTAAGTCAAGCTATTTCCAAGGTATTTAAAACAATAACTGTCATTACTGGACGTTAACACTTTGACTGCGATTTCAAAATTAGTCCGTACGAATAACACAGTACGTCTGTGTTTCCGTGAGGTAATAAGTTTCCGTGAGGTAAGTGTAGCGAGCGACAACAAGCATGAGCGAGGCCACAACACTGGCGTCCTCCCCTCAGCCACAACACCCGACACCGTCTCCGTGAAAGCTATCAAGTTACTCTCATAATTAACGGCAGCAGTGCAGAGCCTTCAAAAGAACAGCACCAGCCGAGGCTTCCTCAAATCCTGCGCTTCTTCACCAGTCTTCCTTGTCTTGTTATCGCAGTTTTAGCCTGCGCAGTCCCGGACACTTCTATCAGTACCTAAAATAAATTTGGAATCAAATTTATTGGTTTTGATCTTTTCAGAGTGGATGGGAATAGAGCAAAAATTTGGTTATAGTTATATCCTCATGAAACTTGTTTTATCAAGTATGTTTGTTTTACGTGTTGGTGAAACTAGGCCACTAAATGCACTCACTAATCACATTAGGGTACTGAACAGTGCGCAAATGCAGTATACATTTAAAATCCTACACTCGTCCATAGCAGAGGTCATGCATTCATTTTTCCTAATTAAATTTTTGCTCGGAAGATTTGATCTCAGACTTAACAAATGGAGACTGAACTTGAGATCGATTTCGTTGTATAACTTCTTAGTTAAATAAAATCAATTTCTTTGGTGTACGTGAATTAACAAAGCAATTATCGCATTAAATTACCATAAACCCAGGGATGCAAACTACATTGGATGAGATGCTCTGTCGGCTCAATGTCTTATCCAAATTTGAGAAGAATTTTAAGGGTAAGAAATTGAACACTATAATGCATTAAATAAATAGAATGAATATGCCCACATATTTCCACTTGATCAAGAAGGTAGCCATTTTAGTTAAGAAGAACATACACATGTTACAATACAACTAAAGGTTTCTCAGTTCTCTTGTTTTTGATTAATATACAACACTTCGGAAAAACAAGGCTACTCGCTTTACTGTTTTGTTCTCATCTAAAAATATTTGCAACGGGACCAGGGTATCGAACCTTATACTCATACAAATTGACTGCTTAGTGATCACACAGGGCCACTGATTACCAAAGGCTTGATTTAATCTTTATACTAGACAGTTACATTGAGAACAGTTTTGGATTTGAGTGAGATATTGGAAGCAAGTGCTGACTGTGTGTTTTTGCTGCTCTTTAGAATCATAGATACATGCACCCCAGGTATCATAGATACAAGTCCTATGCACCCTGTCGTCTTGAGGAGCCTTCTTTTAGCAGCGTGACCTGGTAACAGCTATCAGGAAACATTAGTTATTAATAATCCTAGTGACGTATAATTGACAGGCAAGTAATCGCCAGCTTCTGGCATATTGCACAAGGATCCAATACTCAGCAATACAAGTCAGCGAGGAGGGTCAGTCCACGATCAAGCAGTGAAGGCCTGAAGTCAACGCGCGTGATATTCTACACGATGCAATCAAGCAACTTCAAATCGAACCTCGTAACTTTCTGATCAATTGCACGGCCTGAACCCCCGCTACTGCAGTCCCCCTCCTTGTCCATCATATTGCTGAGGAGGACAGGAACTGCTGTCTGACGTGGGGCAGATGGTGGGGATCAGATGGTAGGGGTCAGATGGTGGGGGCAGATGGTGGGGATCAGATGGTGGGGGCAGATGGTGGCAAACGCCTCGATATACGTTTTCCAAAATTCGAGGGAATTTCAAGAGATCATTGAGCTGTCTAAAATGAGTGATTATCATAATGAGGGTAATAATCGTAATATTAAACTAACGGGAATAATATTAATAAGAATTATGATAATTCTTGTAATTATAGAAATAATATCAGTAATAATAAAAAGAGGTTGGTTATTGACAATAGTGATAGAAATTATAGTAATGATAAAAATCATTATGTGAAGACATCTGTTGTAGACATACGGTAACGAATGAATCGTGCAGCAAAGATAGTGACGTATTTTCTTTTATATAATACAACTATTGCAAAGTTTGCACGCATGCACGCTAGTATTTTAAAGGAGGTATAAGAAGAAAGTCTTCTCGTTGAACAAAGTGCATAAGAACATGAATTTTGATAAAAATGCTTGGTACATATGGACATTTGGAGCTCGTTCAGATAACTAACAAATGCACAACTTCAAATATAGACAGAAAAATATTGCTCGTAGGTTCTAAAGGAACTCGAAACACTCAAGCATACAGTGCATCATAATTACCGAGGTCCCTATCTGCTCATCATCTACGTAGTTATCTACTAAAATAAGGACAGTCGAACGCGTTTATCTTAGCGAGTAATGATCTCCGTGTCCCTCACACTACCAGCAAAATGTTACCTTTAGAATCAGCCAAACTCGTCGTCAAAGCTGCGCCTGGACAATGGAAGTCAGTGCGAAGTGAGACAACAGAAATACAGTATATATGTGTGCTATTCACACATTCTGCTTCCCATGCATTGGCGGTGTGTTGTGTAGCGGACCCTGCATTGTGCCCTGAGTGGGACTCAGATATTGTGCACTGGAGGAGTCAGAGTGTCTTTGTGGGCGCGGTTGTGGGTCGGTGAAATTGAATGCTGCGTCATGAGTATAGGTTGTGATCATTCAGATCTTTTAGGCTGGATTAGACTTCTACAATTGTGAAAGAAAATCCTGATTGTAAACTACTAGGATTGGACTCCAGACATGAACGATGACGCACTGAGTGCATTCGTTGCATAAAGCTGTGAATATGACGAGTATTTGAAGTTCCAGACTTTGACCATGAAGGGTTTGAATCAAAAATAATGTGGATGCACTTGCACAAGCCAGCTGGTAGGGTACGCAAACGTGTACAGCGAGCAGCACATCATGTTTGTTGTGTTCGATGGACTTCTTAGTGAGTGAAATAATGAGCTTTATGTCAAACAAACATGCAACATAGCCTTTTCTGAAGACATGTGAAGTGTTAGAAAATTGTACTTGAGCTGCTTTGGGGGACAGTTTTATTTCTCTGTCTAGAGCTACGTGATGCTTAGTGTTCTGGACGTTCTAGCCCTGGTGGTTACCTTCTTATCTTTCATGAATTTTCTATCGCTTCCTCACTGTATCTGTTCGTTCGAGTGTGTGTGGAGAGTGTCAGATATTGCTCCGCTGTGATAACACGAGGCTATAGAGTGGCAGCAGTGATGCAGTCCGTCACTCAGAGAGCTTAGTTACACTCACCCGCACTAACACATATTCTCTCACTCACACTCACATCTAAACTGCCACTCACACCTACCTTACATTCACACCCCCCTAGACACACTCACACGCACTGACACCTATTTTTTATCACTCATTTACTCACATCTACACTGACACTCATACCTGCCTCACATTCCCACCTAGACACACACAATCACACACGCACAGCTACACCTACAACAGCGCTAATTTCATAGCATGCATAGCACGGAATACATAGTCAAATACGCGACAGTCGACGATACTTCGCGTGGTGTGGGAGCGTGACGCTCTAGCGCTGGAGGCAGACACATTTGCTTACATTAGAAAAGAAGAAGGTTCGCTAATATTTCTAAAATAATGAACAAATGCAAGGAGTGAAATGACCAAATCTCGGAGTCATAGAAGAAGCAAGGATAATTTGCAGAACAAGGCATTTGTCAACAGCTGTTGTAATTTGATGAACTCAACTGCAGTTGACTGAGGAAAATAATGAGACATGATATACATAATCAATACCCAGAAATCCAACGCCCTATGATCAGTTCTGCTGTTTGCACTGACGAAAAACACAGTTTGTTGACAATGCTTTAAAATTTGCCATCGAATACGTCGTTCAAAAACCTAAAGTTGATCGCATAATGGAAAACCATCAGATTTACGATGTGCATGTCCTCTTCAATTGCCAGTTAGGTATTGCACTTGCGGGACTAAAACCTTGTTAATTGGAGAATATCACGAGAGCTTCGGATGGGACGCGGGATAATTATGACGAATATCTCACAAAGACATAAATTGACAATTACACTATTTGTAAGAACGGTCACGCATACAAATGAAGGTTTTGACTCCAGACTGCAGTACCTGGATCTTATTCTATATTCTTCTGAGTAACGTAAATATTGCTAGAGTAAGATTACTGGGCTAAGCAACGGACACGTTACCAGTGTAATGTAACAGTACCGTTATTCATGAGTAAACCAAAACACTTCAGATGTTAGTGGTTAATTTTGTTGCTTGGTATCTGAAGTACGGGGACATGTGTAGTCACACGCGTAGTTGCTGCTCCATCTCTCTGATAAACTCAGAATTGATTTTAACTAAGCTATGATCCACTAACTCTGCTATAAGGGACATTCAAATAGTCTGTCTTGGATCGACTCTGGACTTCCTACCACAGACTTTTAGTAGTTAGACACTTCTAGGGGTGAGTCATAACCCGTAAAGACATAAAGTGCTATATGTAGGTAGGAGTGAGCCACATAGTGCTAGAATAGATACTTATCGTGTTGAGCCATAAAGTCTAGATGCGGGTAGGGGTGAGCCATAAAATGCTAGACACTTTTAGGAGTGAGCCATAAAGTGCTAGATGCGGGTAGAGGTGAGCCATAAAATGCTAGACACCTTTAGGAGTGAGTCATAAAGTGCTTGAAGAGGTTCCACTAGGAAGAAGTAATTAAGACTGTGACAATACACTTGCTTTTATTACGTGGTAAATTGCTTCAGAAGTAATCAACACGGGGGCAGCAAAACCATCATTTTTGTTGATCTGACTTGAAAAATGCATTGTTCTGCCGAATTCGTTTAGTAATCAGTAATTTCTCTGAGCCCGTGTTTTGTAATTAACTCAAAAGTAGGAACAATGGACTGGTGGAGCACGCCTGGTTCCATTCTCAAAAGTAACAAGCTTATTCTTTCTCATCGTTATTTTCTTTTTAGATAACGCATATTTCTGGACAGACCATTGGGACTGTCGGTATTTTTGACCATGTAATCATGCGGCTGAGTTTTGTGTTTAACCCATTCATGTCGACAATAATTATTCGAATTGAAACTTCAATTTTTTACTTGAGAAATGTTATATAATTACAATACTATGAAGGTTATTATTAGAAATAGAATGTAACCGCAATGAGGCAGATACTGAGCGTGTTCTGAACAAGTTACAGCATCCTATTATGCTTTTTGCAACATTCTATTTAAATTATGTAACATTTTTGATGTGGCAAGCTTACTTGCCAGTTTGCATTAATGTGTTAATGTAGGCTGTTGAGACCGGAGTAGTAAAGGGACGAATGTAGTGCAGGAAACTGCACAGCACAGTGTGACGGGACTGTACAGCACAGTGTGACGGGACTGTAC
>VCRD01005331.1:3708-32281 GCA_006783055.1 Trinorchestia longiramus
ATATATATATATATATATATATATATATTGAACACCTGAATAAATTAAGAGAAGACTTCAAAACACGTTTCCAAGATTTGGAAAATATGCACGTTCCCGAATAGCTTGTCACTCCATTTGATATGAAAACATACAATAAAAGTAATGAATCTGACTTAGAAGAGGAACTTGTCAAAATGTGCGTAGATCTGAAAGCTAAAGCGTTGTTTGAACGCAAAACTCTTACTGAATATTGGACCCATGTCAGTACTGCCACTAAATATCCCAAGTTCAAAGCAAGAGCCGAAGCTTTATTGCTTGCATTCCCAACTTCATACATGGTTGAAGCTGGTTTTAGCCATGCGAAAGCAATTCTAACAAAGCAGAGAAATAGACTAAACTTGGAGAACCGTGGTGATTTACGGTTTATGCTTACCCATTTTATATCAAGTATCAATAGCCCTGCTGCCGCACCAGCTTGGTCGACTGGTGAGCGAATCTGCTTTCGAGCGGGAAGACCTGGGTTCGAATCCCGCTGCCGACATGGTTGATGCGGCTATAAATACGGCATGGGACTTGGGTAAACGGCCGAACAATTATCGAAGTGATTATCCGACCCAAGAATGGGCCAGAAGGTTCGTTCCTATAGCCTCATTCTATTCATCAAACTCATCCATCTCATTAATATAAAGTTTATTGATAAATAGGTAAGTTAATGTATTTTTCATCATTCTGTTTAGATAAAAAGCATATTACGTATTTCCATGACAGGTAATATTATTGTCAAGTAGCACATTTGTTTTATATAATTAAGTTCATATCAATTTTTCAACGATAAGTATTGTTAGATTTCGAAAACAGTCAAAATTCTCTATAGGTAGGTAGACTTCTATTCTTTTCTTTTTTACTTTATATCAGTGAAGACTGCCTCTTTCTCTTAATATATATATCTTCAAACATTGTATAGGGTACAATATTAGATTGGTTTGGTTTATAACATTTGTCATTATTTTTGGTCATCAAAAATGTCAATAATGGTTTAATATTTTTTTCACCTATTTGTAAGTGTGTGTGTGCATGGAAAGGGTCGATGTAAATACAAATGTCCTATGAAGGGATCGACGGGTAAAAAAGTTTGCCGATCCCTGGTGTAAATGGTTGTAAGTAGACGTATTTCGTTTAGTTTATTCTCTCGGAATTATAAGTATTCACTACATTCTTTCCCGTCCGTTTTTATATACAGAATAAGTTCCTTGGAAATGGAATATTCTAGATTTAGAAAAGAAATTTTTCTAAACATGCAGAACTCTGCAAAAGTTTCATTTGTGCAGAGTCAAGTAATCTGTGAGTTCTAGCAGTCCTTGCAAAGAGGAATGGTGTGGAGATTACCTGACTTTCGAGCGCATTTTTCATAATGGCTGAATTTTATAAGATTATTCTTTGCAGAGATCTAAGTACTTGTTGGCTAAAAAACAACGCATCAATTGTCGTCTGAAATTCTAGGACAGAAACTTAAAGCGTACATATCAGCGAGATCTGTTTTCCACGAGTCTTATAATGAAGTAAGTCTTTTGGGAAACTGCAATGAGGAATTCAAACTAGCAGACTCGGAACGCTCTTCTTCGTCCTGAGCACGTAATTGTGCTATTCATCAACGAACAACTGCAACTTAATCCACTTCAAGTGTAAAAATATCTTTATTAATGTGAGATACCTAACGTTAAGAAAAAGTTCTACTATATAAAAGCTCCATGAAGTATTCATTTATTTCTTTGCTATCTTTTTTAACGCCCCATATGAATCTGCGAATGACGTTCAATGCATCTGCAAAAAACTTTGGGCACTCAAAGTATGATACTGCCAAGACTACAGAGTAAAATCGCGAAAAATTGTGGTAATGAAATTGAACGCAAACTAAATTGCTGGTATACAGATTTAATTTCTATATTCAGGAGAAAAAACACGACTGATCTTTTCTGTAGAGAAACAATTTTTTAACAATATTAGGTGTAAATGCTCAGAATACAATAGAATCAATTTCCAAAAACATCAAGTTGCAAATATTATCAGCAATTTTATCGTAATGTGTGATTGATGCGTTATTGCGAGCTGTCAGTTACGATTTTAGACGAGCCTTCTGGCAGCCAACAGTCATTTGATCGGCCATATATAACGCGTTGGCAGCTTTATGGTTAAAAATGAAGTTCAAATGAGTATTTCATGAAGGTAATTGCTAACAAATCTGACTATCGGTACTGGGCACTAGTTATCCATGCTAATGTCATTAACACTATTTTTCGAGAAGTATGTTTTGCAATGCAATTGGTACGCGTTGAAAATATTGTTCGACTATTATATTGAATGATTCTTTTGATGGAAATAGGAATAAGAAATTTTATATTGTTTTCGAGTGTGATTTTGTTAGTAATTGCACCTTATGGCTAAAAACCTGTGAGACAAGCAGCTCTGCTTTTATAATTTAATGTTAATATCTACAAAGTTACCGTCAAAATTGAACTTTCATCATCATTTCAACATTACTTTTACACTATGTGGTCAAGTCCCAGATAGACATCCATTGCATCCCAATATTAAGCTTCATTTTTAATTGGAGTTGTGAATAAGTTAGCTGGGAAAATTATATCAATGTACGTCTTTGCTGTAGCTGAAATCCATGATAATGACCATTTATGCAATTTTTATTCCACAATAATTTTTTTTCATCCCCAGGGAGTTTCCCAGAGAGCTCCTTACAGCATTCAACCTACTGAACGTGTAAAATGATTCACAAAATCGGAATATGTATTTCATTTGAATGCTACGTACGTGTATGTTTCTTTAATGTTTAATATTTGATCGTACTTATTTCTATAACTGTAACGAATGTTTCGGGGCTTCAACTTTCAAAACTAATGCAAAAGTTGATGGTTATAAATTGAGTGAAGGAAATAAGCTCAAATAAATTATTCACGTATAAACGAGCTTTCATTAACGTACATTAAAGTATTGGGTCAAGTTTCATACCTGGCAAAAAAGTGTTTGTGATGATGAATTAACAAAACACAAGCTCACTCTCATAATTAATTGAAATTATGTTAGAAATAGAACTGTTAGGGCGGATTCATTACCGGTTGAACCATATACATATCTTAGCTGTGTCTAATAATGTATGATGATTTTTTGTCTGCATTTAAAAAAATTTGATTAGTTGTGCTGTTGACCTGTTTACTAAAAATCTTTGTGCTGCTGCCATTTATTTTTAGTCATGTGAAACTTTGTTTCTTTGCTTCGTAATGTGTGATCTCCAATGTTCAGTATAACTTGTAACATATTAATCAGTTCATCGTTATGGTTTATTGTATTGTTTGAAAGTTGAATGTTAGGAACAATTCATGTACTTTATTATGATGTTTTATTATTTTTCTCTTTAATTGCAAAATCTATCATATTTTCTCATTTTTTGTTCATCAATAATTAAAACCAATTTTGTTTTTTATTCGTTTCAAGCACATAAAAATAAAAATAAATTTGCTTGGTATTCGATTATTGCAGCGCTAAAAATGTCAAGTCTAGGCTTTTTGAGAAGTTGTGCGATAAACTGTCAGATAGTCTCATAATGACAATACACACTCGAACCTTGCAGCCATTTTCTGGGTGTAGAACTGATTCCTGCTATCTTTGAGCTGCTGGGAGAATCCTTCGTGCAGCTGCCAGCTCGTCTCTCAGAAGCGATGCAAAAGGAACGTCTCGAGGGAAATTACGAATGAGCACCGCACATTCCTCATGAATTGCACTGCTCGCGAAATCTTGCTGGGTAAAATGCACACCTTTCTGGATAGCATCCTTGGCCTCCTGTTTTCTGCCTGAAATATTATGAGTGCGTACAACAGTGCCTGTGACGCTTGATGTACTGGAACCAAAGGAAAAATGTTTTTATGTTAAATGCACAAGACTTGCCGAAACTGCAACGCACCAAAAACATTCGGAAAATATTTGATGCTTACTGCTGTTATTGGGGAATAATACGCATTTTAATTACCACCAGACACGGCTTTATCGGGTTTGAGCTGTATTAATGAAATTCTTTTCATGATTTAGCTTTCAATGTTGCTTTTCATACTAAGAAATATCCCTCAGTGTTACAAAACTATTAAATTCTTCAGCTAAATTTATCCTCTTCTAAAATACTTTGGTTAAGAGCGCTTAAAAAATGTGAACCTATGCCATGCAATTTGAATCTTATACGTAGTCTTAAAACGTGACTTTTCCTCCCAATGACAATTACACTCAATTTCCACAGGATATAAATCAGTCACACCGCATTAACAGATTTCCTCACAAAACTTTTAAACTGTTAAACAGTTTTAGCACGCCCAATTTATTTTTGATGTGCTATGGGAGGAAGCAGTCTGTTCTACATTAGAGCCCAGTCTCGCCACCGAGCTGGGCTTTTCTATCATGATAAATGATGACCTGAGTCGACGTCTGTAGCTCACCTGACCAGTTCGAGGCTGCTTTAGAAGCTATAAAATATGACGGAACTCCGGCTCGGCTTGCTACAGGAGACTGCCTGGAAACTAACATCGACTCATTCAATCGTGGGAACAGATGTCTATCTTCTATTTGACTTCTGAACTTACTGAATTTAGTTAATGTGCTTGGAGATATAGGGAAAGTTTTTGTAACAATCAAATTAAATTCCTGCTACATACCCTTATTCGAAGGCAAAAATCAATCAGACAAAGAAAGTATCATTGAATTACGACTTTAATTTATACATATATGATGACACATATGTATCACAACACGATATGAATGAAGAGCCTGTAATGGAAGAGACAGGCACTACTTCTTGCATGCATCATGCTGATGGGGAAAAAATATAAAATGAAGTAAGATACTTTAGCGAAACCGCAGAGTATCATTGGCAACCAGAGGAAGAAACAGTGCCTGAGCTGAGAATTCCTTTACCTTATCACCTTCAGCCCAATTGGTGGACGATGTATTGGTTGAATTGCATATGACGTGGCTTAGCTCACTCTTTATCAAACTGTGCTTCTATTCTAACCGGAATCATTAAAGCAATGGAAATTAAATATGGCTGAGTTTATTCTTAGTTTTAAAATTGAACTTTAAAATTTAATTGGATACATGTTATATATACTTAATCGAAAATTTAAATCAATAATCCATCCTTCTTCTTTACGAGTATTTGTTACAGAAGTTAGAGGCGTTTTATGACGAAATACTTTCTCTAATTTCTTCTAGATGTCAAACAGTTTCCAAACTAACTTACTGAACATACTAGATGCTTGCATTGAGTTAGTGAAATTTAATTCTTTCAATGCAGTCACATTAAAAATTCGAACACTATATTAATTTAATAGAACAGGTCAGGACTTGATCATTGTTTCACAATTAATGCATAGTTTTTTACAACTGAGGGAATGTATTGCTTTTGAGCACCTGCAAATTCATATCAAATATCGATTTAAATCAAATACGCTAGGAATAAGAAGCTGATGATAGTCAAAGTGCAACGTTAGTTTGCAGTATTTACTCGTAGATCGTTGTTAACTCGCAACGTTTCAGTTCACTGAGTTGTAAGAGTCCAATGATTGTACAACCAGCGAGTGTTAAAATATTTGAATAATATAAACCCTCGTATAATCGAGTATTGGGAATATCACAACAAACAATTCTGAATGCATGATTTCTGAACATCCAATGGCATTATTTCTATTTTTAGAAGCTTCATAGAAAACAATATGGATCGATGGTAACAATTTCCCGATCTTTTTGTATGCTAGGATTTTGACAATCTATGAATAACAAATATTTTGTTGATTTATTTCAATGGTAATAAAATCATGCTACTCTAATACGTAATTTTCAGTAAATAAGCTTTGGAAGCTCTATCAAACTTTAGCCGAGCAAAAATCTCCCATTTCACCGTACCCAGTTTTTGCGGAGAGAAATGCAAAAGTTGTCGACTGCACAGGTTGTCATTTAGACTTGGGTAGCGACCAGGCATTTCGAAGACTTTGCTTGCACCTCAAAACAGCTGTGTTCACTTTTAATTAGTTAAAAGTTAGGAACTACATTCGTAGGCAAGTGTTTGCCACATTGGAGGCAATTGAGTTGCAATGCTGCGTTATTTGCTAAGTCTAATTTTGTGTATATCTAGATAGTTCTTCAAATAGAATACAGTAGAGATCCTGACAACCGGACTAACATGAATACCGGACACCTGACAACCACACTAACATGACAACCGGACATGTAATGAATATTATTAGCATTGTTTCCTATGTTTTCATTGAAATCGTTTTCAATTTGTTTTCTTATTTTCAGAATTGGTTATGCAATTTCATTTCATAAAGCCCATGATGTGTGAAGCTGGTGAATCCGTTTCTGGAGCAAAGAGAAAATGTTAAACGTTAAATGTAAAACGAGAGATTAAAGATGAAAAGAGTGTGGCGCAAGCGCAAGTGATTTAATGGAAATGTATAACATTGGAAGATCAATGTGATATGATGTACTTAGTTCAGAAAATACAATTTCTCAACGAGCTCAGTTACAAAACAGCAAAAGAAGCGGCGATAAAAAGCTTTTTAACCAGCCATCTTCTGTGATCTTGAACGAAAATCTTCACGAGTGGTTTGTTGCAAAGCGCTCCGAAGGCATGGCAGTCTCTGGGCCCATGGTTATGGCTAAAGCTAAACAACTGAATGAAGATTTAAAAGTAAACTTAATATGTAAATTAAGTGTTGGTTGGCTACGATCTTTCAAAGAGCGTTACGGAATAAGGGAGCTAAACATCAGTGGAGAAAGGAAATCTGCTAACCCTGAAGCTGCTGCTCAATTTCGAGCGTCTTTTCAATCAATTCTATCGGAACATGGATTTACAGCGGATGAAGTGTATAATGCTGATGAGACAGGGATTAACTGGAAGTACTTGCCAACTAAAACTTTAGCCCATTGTGGCGAAAAACAAGCTACAGGTTTCAAGCATAACAAGTAGCGTTTAACTGGCCTTGTGTGTGGGAACGCATCGCGCAAACTCAAAGTAAAACTTCTAGTGATAGGAAAATCTGCTCGTCCTCGGGCATTTAAAAATGTAATCTACCTACCGATAATTTCTAGAAATCAGAAAAATGCATGGGTGAGAAAAGATATCTTCAAAGATTAATTCTTTAACAGTTTTGTTCCATCAGTACGCGAGAACTTGAAAAAATGTGAAAAATCAAAAAACACGAAATGTTTGTTGCTTCTTGATAATTGTTCAAGTCATCCATCCGAGAGTGTTTTAGTTTCAGACTGTGGGAACATTTATGCTTATTATTTTCCACCAAACGTTACTTCACTTATACAGCCAATGGATCAAGGGGTCATAATGAATTTCAAATACCATTACATGAGCAATTTCATGTTGCAAATGATGTATAAAAATGTCAAGCCAGTAGAATTTCAACGAACCGTTACCATTAAAGATGCAGTTTATTTGCTTCAAGAAGCTTGGGATGCTGTAAAAGTCACAACTGTTTGTGGAGCATAGGATCGTTTATGGCCTCAGCAAGATGCCGAAAATGAAGTTGAAATGAATGAAATTCCCCAGGCTTCAAATTCCGTGGTAATAGAGCTAGAAATTCTTTCACTGAAAGAAATGTGCAGACTTGTTTTAGATGATGGTCCTTTACATAAACTAGATGATTATGATTAATAAAGCTGGACTGAAGCAGACCCAAATGACAACCAACTGGATTTCACAGATCATCAAACCGAAGCAAATCTTCATGTTAATGTGCTGTGATACAGCACATTAACATGGACTTCCAGTTGCAGATCTGTGGTTTGCATGAATTCACTGCGAAATCGACGTTGTTTTTCACATTGTCACTGAATGAAGTGCAGAATTACCGAAAACACGCAGATTGTGCTACCTTTAAGTATCAAAACCTTCAATTGGCATTTTACGGAAACCTATGGCGAAAATCTTCTGTTTTGTGTCTGATTGTTTGAATGTATGCAGAATTACATTGCATGCCATGTTTTTTCGAAGATTCACGCGAATTTGAGAAATTGCTCCTACTTACGTTCGAATCGCTATTTTAGGTACACAGCAAATCTATATTTGATGTTATTTCTGCAAATATACTCGATACAGCACATTAACATGGACTTCCAGTTGCAGATCTGTGGTTTGCATGAATTCACTGCGAAATCGTCTTCTTCCAGCAGCGAAGAAGACGAACATGCTGAAGAAATTAACGGGGAATCTGTTGAGAAGGCCATTAAATATGTGATTCAATTCATGGAGACGATACCTATTTTTGAAAGTGAAGATTCAATGCCAACACGACGGCTACAACAATGTTTTGAAACCAAAAAGTTAGAAGAAATAAAATGAGAAGAAATGAAGAAGAAGAAAAAGGGGGCAATGAACGATAATACAGATGAATAATAACAAATAACAGGACTTTACTTACAATTAATTGAAGCTTAAATTTGTTACAATCGTAGAAACATTAATTTAATATGCTGTATTCTTTGGTTTAACCTAACCACAAACATGATGTTTCGTTTTTGATTGTGAACATGCAATTCTTGCAAATGTTCCTATGTTTGTAAAGTTCGTACAAAAATTACCTGCAATAAAGTAATTTACGTTTCAATAGATCTTTAATTTTCCTATCTTCACGTGGATGACTTGACAACCGGTATAACTTGACTTCTGGACATGTATGAGTCCTGTTGTCAGGATCTCTACTGTAGTTAAATCATTAACTTTTGCTCAGTCGAAAGCTTTTTGTTCTGCTGAGAAATTTGGATGGTCCTTCGTGAAAGAACGAGTTATCTGTGATGGGTTTAAACAGCCTAATTTTTCAATGACTCTGATGTCGTCATTGTGATATGATTTCCATTAATTTATTTTTGCTCGTGATGACCTGGACAAAATAAATCTTGTGCACAAAAAATTCCACAATTATCTGCAAATAGATTTGAACAGCAAAGAAACTTTCAAGAAGTGCAGACAAGCGATGCACTTCTATGTAAGTGTGAGTCAGATTCACATAACCAAGGAATTTAAATGAATTTCCGTTATAATAGAAATCTCCTTTTGTTCTATAGAAGTTCTATGTTTATCAGTCCCTGGTTTATCAGTTGCATGAGTCCAACACAGAGAAAAACTTGCTCGCCTCAACTAAACAAGCAAAGTTATCAAGGTTCTCAGTCCCAGAGAGAGTTGGCCGGTCATCAGCGTCTGTTCGAACATTACACTGTCATGTTACAGGATCTGATGTAAACAGCCTCTGAATAAGTTTATTCAGACATTTCATAGCTTTTACAAGCCGCATCAATTACTATTGTGCTGATAAGTACGCGGTGCAAGATGTTCCTGTCTATTGTTAGGGTTTCATGCTCTTGGTTAACGCTTACTATTTCAAACAACTTACTTAGGTACAATAAGATACCGTGACGTAGCATTTCTAATTTTCATCTATTGTGCCTCTGCATACACGGAAATTATTAAAGGTTCGGTTTCTAAGTTTTGGCATCACACGATGCATTCTACTCGTGATGCACGCGGGGGAAATACGAATATAACTGTAATGTCCATTTTATCAATTGGTATTTTTTATCATGGCTAGTTCTTTCTTTATAATTTTAATTTGACCGTTAAGGTTTCCAGGAGGTAGAGGTGAGAGATAGAAGTTTGTCACAAAATAGCTATGTGATTACAAAATTCTTAGGTTATTTTACAAAAAAAAGGATCGAGTTTGTATGTATATATCTCTATTTGACATTATGCAGGCCGTACCTTGAGAATTGTTTGGCTTCGTTTCTTATCACTCGTCTATGTATGTTGAAGTAATATTCTCCCCTGTAGACATTCATTTTCTGTGGCTGATGTCAAAACCGTATTGATTATTTAGAACAGTTAAATTTTCCTTAGCTCTTCCTATGCACCATGTTACAATTCTGAAAATTTTAGTTTGCTTTCATTGCGGTAGATTTCATTCGGTGACATTACAACCAAATGGTCGTGATGATTCTTTTGAATATCAGACTACCCGCTACCAGCATGGTCGACTGGTGAGCAAATCTGCTTGCGAGCGGAAAGACCTGGGTTCGAATCCCGCTGCCGACATGGTTGACGCGGCTAGAAATACGGCATGGGACTTGGATAAACAACCGAATAATTATCAAAGTAATTATCCGACTTAAGAATGGGCCAGAAGGTTCGTTCCTATAGCCTCATTCTATTCTATTCTATTCTACCCATTTTTGAGTATTTGTCCCAAATAACGCATTTATACGTTGCACATATTGAAAAAAAAATTAGTCTCGGAATTACTAACATTTCGCTTGATAGATTGAAGCTGTCGCCAGATTCCATTATTGTTAAGACCGTTGACTGATCTCCTTTTATATGGCACTCATCATACGCCATGTAGCCCTTCGCACTTGTGAATCACGTTTACTTGTCATCAACATGGAATTATGAAGTATTATTCACCATATTAATTCGAACTCATTACTCACTTAGAGCATATATGTATCTGTTTCGTAGCTCAGAATGTATGATACACTTCTGCATGCAGTTTCATAAGGTAATTAATTCTAATGCAAACAATGGGGATGCTTTTCCAGCTTGGTCGACTGGTGAGTGAACCTGTTTGCGATGCGGGAAGACCCAGGTTCGAGACGCGCAACAGGAAGGATAAATTTAAATTGAGCGGGAACAAATACTCAGCCTTTAACACTGATTTAAGTGTTTTTCTCTGTACTATCAATGTAATAACGCTTTTGATAGTCACTTTACACTCGTAGACTATGCGTTGTCATCACGCTTTCTCCAAAATAAATTCTTTACGTGCAAAATGTGTTTTTTGGACGCATAAAAGTGGACTACAGGTACTAGATCGAAGTACAATCAAACAAATGAATTTTTATTGAAATTCGAAACTTGCTAAAATTTGCGACAATTATGTATCTCTTGAAAACGTCCCGCAAATAAGTTCCATTTCTTTCTTGTTGCACTCAGTACATTTTAATGGTTGAAATTGCAGGAGAGCACTGATTTGTCTGTACCTGTAAAACAATTGAAGGGTGGAAAGCATTCGTAGAATACTCAACAGATTTGCCAAAAACTAGGAATCGTCGAACAAGAGTAGACTACTGTCCCCTAACCTAGTCTTCTCGTATGATCATGTCGCGTTGGCGTCGAGGTGAAATAGACTACTTGCAGTACATAGTCTAGTTCACCAGTTCCATGGCCCCAGCGATGCTGTCCAGGTGAAGTAGACTACTCTCGGTTTACAGGGTCTGAATAAGAGAACTAATGTGATTGGTTGGTGTCTTCGTTGTGACTCCACCTTTGTTTTGATTTTTGTCGAAGAAAATTGTGCATTATCCTTTTTTTATGGGTAAAAAATGTAAATTTCTGACTATTAATATCGAGCTCAGAGCATTTAAATGATTTTTTGTTATTGTTTTTTGCAAATAAAGTCATTGTTAACAATCTCTTAGAACGTGTATCTGACTAATCTTCATGTATGAAAATTAACTGAAAATAAAATATATGATATTAAAGCTGATATAAATATATTTGTTACTGTTGAAATAACATTCACAGTAAATAAACCTGGATGACCGCACATAACTGCAAATAATATACAAAAAACATTGCTTTACAGTTTGTAATACATCATTTTAGATTACTATCGGGTATTAATTAACGTAAGTTTTATCCGTTTCTTGATTTATAATTTTAATGTTCGATTATATTAATCGTACATATATGCGGCTATCAAAATCACTTAAATACCATTTATACTTTCGAATTTTGAGATAATTATTATAATAAATATATATTATTAACCCAAATTTACACTCCAAGCAATGAGCACATAACCATATTTTGCTACATGAATTTCAAAAGGGCAGTGCAGCAAGTCCAGCTGTAAGATCGCTCACGAACACTTTCGGAAATCATTTGGTAGCCGACAGGAGAATTAGAGGATGTTGCGTTTCAAAAAGGAAGCCTTTAGTCTTAAGGACGAGCTGAGAAAATAATGCTTCAAAAGACTCAGTTTTGAAGAACTTATTGCTGGCTGCCATAGATGATTTTTTCAAAACAACTAGACCAACGGGCAATAAGTTTAACGTGAGCTGTATGACCATTTATTATGAAATAATAAGAATTTCTGAAGTCTCTAAGGCTGGAAAATGGATTCCACACACGATCTTTCAGAGAACAATTTCCAACAACGTGTGAACTGTTGTGTCTTACTACGTTATGTTCAATTTCGGATCCAATTCTTAGATAGAATCGTTACTGGAGATGAAAAATGGATACCGTACAATTGTGTTAAACGGATAAGACAGTGGCTCAGATGTAATTCCAACCTCATTCCACAGCCTCGACTTAGTCTGCAGCCGAAAAAATTTCTGCGTGTGGCGGGACATAAGGGGAATTGTTCATTATGAGCTGTTAGGTGGCAATCAAACTATGACTTGTGCAGTATTCTGCCAAAAGCTATGCCGTTTGACGACTGTTCTAAAGGAAAAATGACCTTCGTCGGTAAACAGAAGAGGAGTGATCCTGCACCATGACAATGCCAGACCCCACACTTCAAGAGGGACGAAGAATCTCATTGAACAGTTTGGTTGGGAATTTTTTATTCATTCACCATTTTTTCCCAATCTTGCTCCAACAGATTACCATCTCTTTATAAGCCTACAGAATCATCCTTCAGGACAAATGCTTACTTCAAGAGAAATGTTGAAATAAAGCCAGTTTATTTTTTGAGTCAAAACCAAATGAATTCTATGATGGAGGCATCAAAAATCGTAAACAAAGGTGAAGAGATGTCATTAGTGACAATAGTGACTATGGTAATGATGAAATAAATCTCAGTTTCGCTGAATTTTCATTCCAACAAAAAAAAAATAGATAGAACTTTCGTTCTAAAAATTGACTGAACTTTCGATGCAACCTGATGTTTGGCGTTCAACTCCCGGCATAACATTTTTTTGAGATTCATTCATCGACTACTTTTATACGTGTTACTTCTTCCCGTATCTACAAGCATGGTCTACTAGTGAGCAAACCCGCTTGCTATGCGATGCGGAAAGACAGGAGTTCAATACCTTACTGCACAGGTCTTTTTGTGCATGACCATTGGCGGATAGAATGATTTTACAACCAGGGACTTGGGTACCGACATAAGAATGGGCGAAAAGGCTCATTCCAATCGCCTCATTCTATTACTATTACTAAATGATCTTGCTAGAAATAGATAATTAGTTCTATGTACTCTTGGTATACGAATCACAAATATATTGAAGCCTAATTTTTTCTTTGAAATCTAAAATTTACTTGAATTTTCCACGCCATTAACAAATAATTCTAAGTTTCGTGTATGACTATTATTATCAACCGGAACTCAAGCGAATCAAGTTGCTCAAATGCATTTCAAAACTTACGTGTGTGTGATTTTGTTGAAGAAATTTAACTTAGGCCGCTATTTACATCAAATAACTCCTGTTCTAACTTAGCCTAGTTTTAAGTGCCTACTTAAAATTATCTGACAACCAATGATTTTAGAGTCCATAATTTCTTTATCATAGGCCAAATGGAAAAATATTCCACATTCAAGCTGTAACCATGACATTGTAGGATATACAAAATATATTCAACAAATATATAGCCCATGAAACAATGAATATTCAACGCCATTTTTCAATTTATTTAGCTTGAGTCGTAAATATAGATTTGAAAGCAAATTTCAAGTGAATAGTTACTCTAAATGGCCTACATTATTCACTAAATACACAAGCCAACATTTGTTTCAGTGGCAATAGTTTTTGAGCTGTTATAACGTATATTTCGAGGGCTAATTTTAGTTATGCCGTTCATTTTCTATAACACTTTCATTTTTTGCGATATATGCATCGATTTATGCGTATTAACCCATTTTATATTGTTCACATGAATCATTCAATAAAACAAAGACTGGAAACAGTTTATCGTGACGAATATACAAATGCATATAACAAAACCTAATACACGTTCAAAACATTTTCTTCAAAATAACGCAAGTGAAACCATAAATAAAATCAGCATTAGTTTCGGAATCTTGTTTTGTGGAACATTCGTGAATTATTAATTTCGATAATACAGTCGTTTCGTTAGTTCTGTTATCAATCTGTCTTCCTATGTGTATCCCATCATTCGTGATAGCGATCGTCCATTGTCTTAAGGCTCTAGTGAAATCTTTCACCTTGCCGTGCGCATGCAAGCGAAGACTGAAGAGACTCCACAGTGGGCGGAGCCTGTCATCTTCTACTCTTATTTTTTAGATCTTTAGTTAGCTGCACTAGAAGACGAAACCTGAGTGTTTAGCTTGGCAGCAGCAAAACCGACGCTTAGCAGGTCTGTGCGTGAAGCTATGTGCCAGTGGTTTATGGACTGCGTAAAGAGGTAAAATGGGACATTAAAATACAAGGGCTATTACACTTAATAAATAGTGAGAAGGACCATACATAGCAGTCTGTAAGACCCCATTCACACGAGTCGGAAAATCCATTTACAAGTGTCGAAAAATTCATTCTTGTCCCAAGGTGCTATAGGGAATGGCTTAGACTGTTGTCCGACCGTTATTTAACCCAGTAGTCTTCAAACTTTTACCCGCCGCAACCCCCTTTAAAAGATTTTATTTATGTACGACCGTCTAATTTTATGAAAATAAAGAATAAAATATAGGTATGCGAGAAAAAATTTATGTTTATAAAGAAATTGGGTATACTGTCCAATAAAAATACATTTAAAATGTGTGCATTTATACAGTATACCCAAGAAATCCATAGATACTATTAGGGGCATTAAATAATGTCACTTATATTTAATTACTGGGATTAATGCACCTGCATTTTCTTACACTGGTCAAATCTAGGCTCTATTTTTGGTAAATACAGTTTCAATATTTATTAAACTCGATCGATGTTTTGTTTTGAGATTATTTAATGTCGAAAAAGCCCTTTCACATATATATGTTGACGTCAAAGGTAGAAAAGTATCGATTGCAAGTCGTGACAAGTTTGGATATTCAAATTTGATGCAAATCCAAAACGAATTTAGACTTATTTTAGCAAACATAGTTTTTAGAGAAGAATCAAGAAAGTTCTGCAAATTCTTCCTGTGCCTTTAGTGTGAGATGACACACTTTTGCGACTTCAGCATCAAATGGATTTTGGATCCAATCGAATCGGCTAATGTCTGATTCTTGGAGAAAAAATTGTTTAAAATATTCCCCTAAGCTTACCAAGTTGCGCGGCGCTAAGATGTAAGTGAAGCCATGTAAACGTGAAAAGAGCTACGTTTATGTCGGTGTTTCAATGCACATGTTCGAAAGCTCGTGGACATGTACGTATGATGTTCACACGCCGTATGCATCAGGTACAGGCACAGACAGAGCACAGGCTGCGTCGTGTAGTTCGGTTGCAGGATTGCCACTGCTGGGTTTTTCAGCCCCGATTTAGGTAAAACGAATGACTTAAATATGTAAATAGTTATCTATGCATGGTATATATGGTGAATTAATACACTATACTACATACATGTATAGTAATTTACATATATAAACTGCAAACTATACTAAGAACTGGGTTTAAGAACCCAGCAGTGGCAACGTTGGAACTCTTGAGATGTTAACTACTTGCTTCGGAGCTACACACATTCAACCATTGTCTCTACTTAATTGAAAAACATAAAAGCACTAGATTTAGCTCCAAGCTGGACTATGAGGAAAACTTGACTGAAACTAATAACTGTTGACTATCAATAAAGATGAATATACATCCGTTGTGGGCAGTTACGCCGCAATGATTACGGCAGAGGTGGATAAATTTGTATAATTGTAGAAACATAAACTCAGCCACATTTCGTCCGACGTTCAGTTCCGCACCCTCCAGCCCGGTTGAACATAGTTTCTGTTGCATAAGAATCTGACTGCTCTGGCGCTATCAAGCCTTCTGTTAACATGTTCATTGATTAGGATGTCTTTCAGCATAGTATTTTGTCATGTTAATTGCAAATTAATATTAAATCATAATAATATTATTCATTTTTCCCCAACACGTTGAGTGCGATTGCCTAACCGGTGCAAATCTTCACTTGGTACAGTCAGTATCACTAAAAGGCACTGTAAATTGGTACAGTTATTATCACTAGAAGGCACTGTAAAATTTACACAACCTAGCCTAAGTGGCCCACCGTTGGGGTCACTCTGCCACAGCACCTATCGCTGTATCCAGGGGTTTTCG
This sequence comes from Trinorchestia longiramus, assembly GCA_006783055.1. Taxonomy (NCBI): domain Eukaryota; kingdom Metazoa; phylum Arthropoda; class Malacostraca; order Amphipoda; family Talitridae; genus Trinorchestia; species Trinorchestia longiramus. The sequence continues at coordinate 20,020 of VCRD01005331.1, forward strand.
AAAAAAATTAGGTCTTGTTTACATTACAATTACAAGGTAAATACGTGCAATATAAATTCACACTAACCTACTTCTAGGAGTACTAACCGTACTCAATCGATTGGCGCTAATATATTTTGGCCTCTTAACCACTCTAGCTAGTCCCAATGACGAGTGTTGCCGAGATGGGATGATTATTTTCTAAGATACCACTGTGTTCGGACTGGTGGCTTCGAGCGTTCGGACACTGGCTAGGTTTCGAGTTTTGCCCGCTCACCTCTCCCACTTGTCGCACTGTACGCAGTGGTGTGCAAGTGACGGACAGGCATTCAAACACGCGCGATTCACTTTCAATGTTTTCTTCCATTTCCGCGGCTAGGCTAGGAAGAGACTGAGTCATCCCCCCCCCTCATCATGTGGAGAAGGGTAGAGGAAGGCATGGGTAGCAATGACAGGGAAGAATGTGGGTTTCTACACTGAAGTCAGGTCTGTATGCAATGAAGGTATAACATTCACTCATTGCATGATTCATTGGGAGGTGCTAGAAACGAAAAACAATAACGAAGTATTGTGTGTAGTGTGACAAGATTCAGTTAATATAATTAATTACAGCAAAACCCGTGCTCTTAATTCTCGGCTCTTTACAAATTTGAGCAAATAAATGGGTTCAAATTTTGAATCCCAGCTACTTCAGACTGACATTCGATGGCTTTTAAGAGGTCGGGCTTTAAGAAGGCTGATCGCTTTAAAAAAATTAAGTCATGTTATTTTTATCTGGTAACGACTCAGATTTCGTGAAACATTTCCAAAACAAAAATTGGCTTTCCAAACTTTGTTTTTTATCAGATATTCTTGACAAGCTTAGTGACCTCAATATATCATTACAAGGCGCTAATACAAATGTTCTTACATTAACTTCAAAATTTCAAGCTTTCCTGAAGAAAGGTAATGTATGGTTGATGAATATAAAACGCAACTTATGTGAGTTGTTTCGATGTTTGGCAGAGTTCATCATAGAAAACTAACCAAATTTTGAAATAATCAAACCAATTATAATTAAGAACTTAGTAAGCTTTGGGAAAATTTTAAGATATATTTTCTTCAAGAATCAGACATGAGCAATTTTGATTAGATACAAAATGCATTTGATCCTAAAGTCGAAAAAGTGTAATCTTAAAGGCACAGGAAGAATTTACAGAAATTTCTTGATTCTAATTTAAAAACTATGTTTGTTAAAATAGGTCTAAATTCGTTTTGGGTTGGCATCAAATTTGAATATCTAAACTTGTCACGACTTGCAATGGATACGCTTCTACCTTTAGCGTCAACATATTTATGTGAAAGGGATTTTTCGGCTTAACTAATCTCAAAACAAAACATCGATCTAGTTTAGTAAACATTGAAAATGTATTTAGACCAACATTAACAAAAATAGAGCATAGATTTTACCTGTATAAGAAAATGCTGGTGCATCAGTCCCATTAATTAAATATAAGTGACATTATTTAATGTCACTAATAGTATCTATAGATTTCTTGGGTTTACTGTATGAAATACACACATTTTAAATGTTTTTTGTACAGAATAACCAATTTCTTTATACATATTAATTTTTTCTCTTATATTTATATTCTGTTCTTTATTTTCATGAAGTTAAAGCGTCGTACAAAAAAAATCTTTTAAGGGGGTCGCTGCGGATACAAGTTTGAAGACTTCTGGGATAAATAACGGTCGGACAACAGTCTAAAGCCATTCCCTGATAAGACCTTGGGGCAAGAATGGATTTTTAGACACTTGTAAATGAGTTTTCCGACTCTTGTGAATCTTACTGACTGCTGTGTATGGCCCTTCTCACTATTTTTAAGTCTAATAACACTTGTATTATAATGTCCCATTTTGTTTCCTTACTCAGTCCATAAACCCCTGGCACATAGCCTCACTCACAGACCTGCAAGTGTCGGTTTTCCTGCTAACAAGGTACACATTCAGGTTTCGTCTTCTAGTGCAGCTAACTAAAGATCCCACTACACCCTTCAATCTTCGCTTGCATGCGCACTGCAGGGTGAAAGATTTCACCAGAGCCTTAAGACAATGGAGGATCGCTATCACGGACGATGGGATATGCATAGGACGACAGATTGATAATAGAACTTATAAAACAACTGTATTACCGAAGTTGATAATTCACGAATGTTCCATAAAACAAGATTCCGAAACTAATGCTTATTTTATTTACGGTTTCACTCGCATTATTTTGAAGAAAAAGTTTTGAACGTGTATTAGGTTTTGTTCCATGCATTTGTATGCTCGTGACAATAAACTGTTTACAGTCTTTGTTTTATTATATGAACCGTGTGAGCAATATAAAATGGGTTAATACGAATAAATCGATGCATATATCGCGAAAAATGGAGGTGTTAGAGAAAATGGACGGCATACCTGAAATTAAGCACTCGAAATATACGTTATAACAGCTCAAAAACTATCGCCACCGAAACAAGTGTTGACCTGTGTATTTAGGGAATAATTCAGGCCATATAGAGCAACCACTCACTTAAAATTTGGTTTCAAATTCTATATTTACGACTCAAGCTGAATAAATTGATCCCGCTGCCGACATGGTTGACGCGGCTAGAAATACGGCATGGGACTTGAGTAAACAATTGAATAATTATCGAAGTAATTATCCGACCCAAGAATGGTCCCAAAAGGTTCGTTCCTATAGCCTCATTCTATTCTATTCTAATTGAAAAATGGCGTTGAATATCCATTGTTTCATGGGAGATATTTTTGTTGAATAAATTTTGTATCTCCTACAATTTCATAGTTACAGCTTGAATGTGGAATATTTTTCCATTTGGCCTATGATAAAGAAATTATGGACTCTAAAATCACTAGTTGTCAGGTAATATGAAGTTTTCAGGCACTTAAAACTAGGCTGAATTCGAACAGGAGGAGTTATTTAATGCATATAGCGGCCTAACTTGAATTTCTTCAACAAAATCACGCACGTTAGTTTCGAATTGGACGTGAACAACTTGATTTGTTTGAGTTCTGGTTGATAATACTAGAGTCATACACAAAACTAGGCATAATTTATTAATGGCGTGGAAAATTCAAGTAAATTTTAGATTTCAAAAAAGAAATTAGGTTCCAATATATTCGTGATTCGTATACCAAGAGAGCATACAACTAATTATCTATTTCTAGCAAAATCATTTATTAATAGTAATAGAGTGAGGAGATAGGAACGAGCCTTTTGGCCCATTCTTAGGTGGATACCCAAGTCCCTGGCCGTAAAATCATTCTATCCGCTAATGGTCATGCACAAACAGGCCAGGGCAGTAGAGTCTCGAAATCCCGTCTTCCCGTACAGGAAGCAGGTTTGCTCACCAGTGGACCGTGCTGGAGGATGTTACAGGAAGAAATAACGCGTATAAAAGTAGTCGATAAATGAATCTCAAGAAAAAAAATGTTATGCCGGGTGTTGAATGCCAAGCATCAGGTCTCAACGAAAGTGCAGTCAATTTTTGGAACCAAAGTTCTGTCCATTTTTTTATTGGAAGGAAAATTCAGCGAAACCAAGATTAATTTCATCATTAGCATAGTCACCATTGTCGCTAATGACATCTTTCCACCTTTCTATAAGCTTTTTGATGACTCCGTCATAGAATTAATTTAGTTTTGACTCAAAAAATAAACTTGCTTCATTTCAACCTCTTCTCTTGAAGTAAGCATTAGTCTTGAAGGATAATTCGATGGGCTTCTAAAAAGATGGTAATCTAGTAGAGTAAGATCAGGAGAACATGGTGGGTTAACGATCAAAACTTCCCAGCCAAGATGTTCAATGAGATTCTTCGTCCCTCTTGAAGTGTGGGGTCTGGCATTGTCATGGTGCAATACCACTCCTCTTCTGTTTACCGACGAAAGTCGTTTTTCCTTTAGAACAGTCTTCAAATGGCATAGCTTCTGGCAGTACACTGTACAAGCTATGGTTTGATTGCCACCCAACAGCTCATAATGACCAATTCCCTATATGTTTCGCCACACGCAGAAATTTTTTCAGCTGCATACTACATCTAGGCTGTAGAATAAAGTTCGAATTACGGCTAAGCCACTGTCTTTTACGTCTAACATAATAAGTACGGTATCCATTTCTTATCTTCTGTAACGATTCTATCGAAGAATTGGGTTTGAAATTGAATATAACGTAGTAAGACACAACAGTTCTCACGTTGTTGGAAATTGTTCTCTGAAAGATCGTGTGGAACCCATTTTCCAGCCTTGGAGACTTTAGCAATTCTTATCATTTCATGATATATGGTCGTACAGCTCACGTTAAACTTCTTGCTCATTGTTCTAGTTGTTTTGAAAGAACCATCAATGGCAGCCAGCAATAAGTTCTTCAAAACTGAGTCTTTTGGAGTATTATTTTCTTAGCTCATCCTTAAGACTAAAGGACGAGCATCTTCTAATACTCCTTTCGGTTACCAAATTAGTTGCGAAAGTGTTTGTGAGCGATCTTGCTGCTGGACTTGCTGCACTGCCCTTTTGAAATTCATGTAGCAAAATATGCCTGATGTTCTCATTACTTGGAGTGTAAATTTGGGTCAATAATGTATATATATTATAATAATTATCACAAAATCTGAGAGTATAAATAATATTTAAGTGATTTTGATAGCTGCATGTATGTACGGTTAATACAGGGTGTCTCAAAAAAATGTACTCACACTTCGAATGACGAGATCCTTTATTTATGAACATACAGTGAAATAGAATAGCTTCGAATACAGAAGACAAATGTGATTAAAGAATCATGTTCGCAAATGTTGGAATTGATGACCATTATTGTCCAGACAACGTTGATAACGCACACCAAGGGCGCGTTACATTTACATTTTTTTGAGACACCCTGTATAATCGTACACGAAAATTATACATCAAGACACGGATAAAACTTATGTTAAGACCCGATAGTAAACTTAAATGATGTATTACAAACTGTAAAGCAAAAGTTTTTTGTATATTATTTGCAGTTATGAGCGGTCATCCAGGTCTATTCACTGTGAATGTTATTTCAACATTAACAAATAAATTCATATCAGCTCTAATGTCATATATTTTATTTTCAGTTAATTTTCAAACCTCATTATTAGTAAGATGTACGTTCTACGAGGTTGTTTACAATGACTTTATTTTACAAAAAAAAAACAATAACAAAAAACAATTTAAATATTTTGAACTCGATATTAATAGTCAGAAATTTACATTTGTTATCCACAAAAAACGGATGGTGCAAAATTTTCTTCGACAAAATTTAAAACAGAGGTAGAGTTGCGATGAACACACCAACTAATCGCATCAGTTCTCTTACACGGACTTGGTAAACTGAGAGTAGTCAGTCCACTTCACCTGGAAAGTATCGCTGAGGCTTTGGAACTGGTGAACTAAACTACTGCAAGTAGTCTACTTCACCTCGACGCCACCGCGACATGATCATACGCGAAAACTAGACTAAAGGACAGTAGTCTACTCCTGCTTGACGATCCCTGGTGTTTGGCAAATGTGTCGAGTAGTCTGCTAATGCTTTCCACCCTTCAATTCCAGAATATTGAATATTTATCCCGTCTTATGATGAGGCGATCGTTCTCGGAATGTTTTCTACTGTGGATGTCCTTGACCACCGTGAAGGTCTATGGAACTGCCAGGTGATACTTCCAGACTTTCAACTGCGGTGGACGTTAGGGGAATGTGTGTCGCAACACTACAAGTCTAGGCCTGCCAGCGATCTTTCTCGGAACAGCAGCTGTCAGGTCGTTACGTGCCAGGTCACCAACCCTGCAGGAATTCAAGCCATATGTGTGCCTTATATTATTATGGTTGCTGACTAAGTGGAACGAGAACTAGCTTGAAGCTTTTGCTGACTCAGTCGTATGATGTTCGATCGGGGTCAGGACTTTGTCACGTGGAGACGACTTGTCGCTCATCTCCGAAGCCGTGATTCAAAGGCGAACTATACTCATTCGAAGTGTAGTCGTCGGCCTGTCAGGTGCTCCTTAATCCCTAATTCCTTAATCCCTTAATTTTCCTACATTGCCATTACCAGTCAATCAGCTAGGACGTTCCACTTGGCTTAGTTTATCTGTATTGTTCTACAAGTCTACCGTATCATCTATATAATAAACGATTGGAAACGTTCCAGCTCGTTCTTCCCTGCGATAGCTGCGAGAAGTATCCTAGAATCTCAGTTCGGTGGTACACTTCTAGGCACAAACCACCTCAGGTAGAGATTTACATCACCAGCTTGGTCGACTGGTGAGCGAATCTGCTTGCGAGCGGGAAGACCAGGGTTCGAATCCCGCTGCCGACATGGTTGACGCGGCTAGAAATACGGCATGGGACTTGGGTAAACAACCGAATAATTATCGAAGTAATTATCCGACCCAAGAATGGGCCAGAAGGTTCGTTCCTATAGCCTTATTCTATTCTATTCTATTCTACGATTTATAGAATCTAGCTGGAAAGAAGCACCCCGACACAGCAAGTAGTAAACTCCTGGAACAACTTACTGTCGAGGTGGGTTGCAGCGGCCTATAACACTTGGCCCCACACTTCTAGCTAACTTTGTTTTTGAGGTTGCTTTTTGACCTGTAAGTTTGATTCCAAATTTGGCATCCACTCTCTCCTCCTCGTTAGGTTTTATTCTACAGCATAGCCTTATTTTTTTGCATGATCTATAAACAATTTAAATTGACAGTATAGTTTGGTAGTTTTTTTAGTTTGAAACCATAAGTTAGAGTTCAATAAAATCTGGAATAATGTATGAACTTTGGTATAGGATCAACTTTTATTCAATGCCTATAATTAATTCTCACATATGACGGATAAAACTAAACAATATTAGACAAACCGTTATATTCCTGGAACTAATTTGTGTTTACACGATTGTCTAAAATGTTTGATGTCCGCACAGTGTCTTTGATTAGTCCAACTGTAGTCAGCCATCATGATATCTTGATGAATGAGCTCGCCATTTCTACCGCTCACGTCACCAAGATTGACAAGAAATTCATTAAGATAACTATTAAGGAAATGAACCTTCACGCTCATGTTACAGCTTAACACACGAAAGCTATTAAGCAATGTTGCTATTCAATCCTTGTAGTTTGCAGCTTTTTTACTGACCACAATTCTTTTCACAACAGTTACAAATGCATCCAATGTTCTTATTAGTACGTCATGCTATCGAGTTCAAGACGTTTTGACGTTCCTTTAACTTCTTGCTACATGTTCAATCAGAAACATCAGCCTTCATATCATCATAACATAGGCCAGGAAATTTTGCCCAAATGAATTTGAAACAGTTAATCATCACATTACGAGCTCATTCGTACATTTATAGCATGCAGGACTAGGAAGATGAATACATTTCGCTTAACAAGTGGTTGGTGTATCATATTCTTCGCCCAAGCTGTCAAAGTACTTTTAACTGGCCAGACTTTCTGTTCCCATTGTTTGTCTTTCCCTTGGCTATTCCAAAAATACAGGTATCAGAAATACTTTTATACCTTCTTAGTTGACGCTTTAATGAGCTGACATTTTTCGGACTCACACAGATGATCCATACGAGTTCATCACACATGGGTAATTCTAATACAACTTTTATGTATTCATGTATGGTGTTTAAGCCCACAGCGTGATAAATGTGAATTATGTAATAAAACTTTTTGTTATCGTGTTAATTTTAAACTCTTCTTGAAATACCTATAAGAGTTTCCAACATTAGGATCATACTGTAAAACACCTATTGCGTTTAACAGTCCCGAAATATCGCAACAGTAAATCAGATATTTTTCAGTTTTAAAGAATGTTAAGAGTTAGTTTTCTATCAATGGATTAAAAGTAACATTATTTATTCCCCAGCAAATTCGTCTCTTCAGGTCAAGAATCAAGCACCTCTGGTAACTCTTTTGATAGACCTTAGTCTTGTACGAAATCATTTCGTTCTACTCACATGAAGTTTTCATGTTCTCTGTGGATGGATCCATTAAGTCGATGCCATGATTCGTTTATGATTTTTGTCTGGTTTACATACATAATTTTCATCTACCAGTGCGTGTAGTTATGCAAAACGGTACTAGTAATTTCCCTGAGTGGAGCTCAGAACGAATTGTTCAATCCAAATTTTAATTTTGATTTTACAATTCCTCACTTTCTGTCAAGTTTTCGAAAGTTTTACTCTCCAAGTTTTCCAATTTTCTTGTTAATGATGTATCAAATCAACTTTAATAACGAGAAAATACTATAATTAGACACCATAATTTTATGTATCTATGTGTGTGGAAATTGATCAATTAAGCGATATCGAAATACATAGATAGAATAATATATCACCATAATTGATTAGTTACAATATCTCTTGTACCTATGGTTAGGGTCAATATGGATTAGCACATAGTAAAGAAATGTGCTAGAAAAATATATTGTTTATTTTTAACTCAAGGACCCCAAATTACCTAAAACAAATTCTTGAAATTATGGTAGGAGAAAAGAGTGACAAATTGGTTGGCTTGCGTGAGCATGATGTGCGTTCAGCCATCGCCGTGAATTCGAATATCGACATTTATGTGAAGTCTGCCACCCATACCTAACAAAAAATTCATCCGAGTTTTTAGACTTGGTGCCCTCTTGATTTCTACAAAAATGCTAGTTTAATCCGGATGCTATCTTGAAAAAACTAAATTCCCAACCGGCTACTATTGCAATACAATCGCTAAAGTTTTAAAACTCTAGATAGATTTAAGTTACGGTAGCGTTATTTAATGAGGAATTGTCTTCATGCGGTACCAGTAACACACGTTCTAGGTTCTGTTCACAGCCAGTAATCATCCCCTCTGAGAATGCCTGTAGGCCAGTCGTGAGGTTGCGCTCTCGACCGGGCCAAACATCGGATGGCCCCAGGAATCCCACCATATAAAAATGCCCAACTTGTTGCTTGCTTCCTTGTTTGTTTGCTCGCTTGCTTGGTCCGTCTTTCTGTCACACTTTTGAGGATTTAGATAGGAGGAAATTCATCTACGAATAACAAGATGAGATACCATGAAATGTCATCCCTAAATTACGATGGCAAATATAGTTTCTGGAATATATATTTGAAAATCAAAATGCTGTATTAAAGCTTTTGATCCTGTCATACATAAGCTATTTCGTATATTTTTCAGCTGAATTTATTCGTAGCTGTTGAAACTTGGAGCGCAGTAAAGGCCAAATATTTGGAGTACAGGCTCCTGGTTTAATAATAAAAAGTTTGTTGCTTGCTTGCTTCTTGGTCCGTCTCTCTTTAAGCGCTCTTAAAGATTTAAATAAGAAGAAATTCGGTAGGGTATACATGCATTGTAAGCATTGTATTGTAGATATCAAAGACAGTCTTCAGTATGGAACCTTCTTCACAAAGCCCGCATCCACTGGCAAATAAAATAAATAATTTAGTAAAAAACACGTGAATTTTCACGTGTCTGTCTATTAGTCAGGATAAATGAGTTAAATTCCACTATATAATAATGCACAGTTTGTAGCTTGCTTGCTTGGTCCGTTTCTCTGTCACGCTCCTGAGGATTTAGATAGGAGAAAATTCGGTAGGGTATACATATATATATATGTACTGTGGGCATTGTATTGTGGATACCAAAGGCACATCAATACCTCACCAAAGGCATCTAATGCAAAAACTGACTCGCAAAACCTGCTTCCACAGACAAATCAAACAAAAAAATCAATAATAAACACGTAAATTTTCACGTGTGGGTCTGCTAGTAATCATAGTTTGTCACGTTTTAGTGTTCTATCAAAATCTAATATACGAAATAACGTATTCCAAGGAGTTGTCCTCGTGACCCACTGTTCATTTTCGTGATATTTTCACATTCTGTGGATACATTTTTAACTTTTCTGTTGTTTTTAAATCCCTGTGTGAGTTTCTCTATTTTACGTGCCCATGCATTTCTACTTGACTACCTGGATGCAAGAAAAGGAATAACAATACTTAGCTCAATTTAAACTGATACAAAAATACAGTATAGAGATGCCACTTCAGTAAAATTACTATAGTTGAAGTTGTGTACGTAATGCAAGTACAAACCGCAAGGAAGTTTAGGGTGTGTTTCATACTGACTGAGAATACATGAAAGTTCCACGCAAACACTGAGAATTATTGCATTTTTAGCTGTTCAGTGAAATTATTGCAGGCTGCAGTTGCTTCAGAACTTTTTTCATGTTTTCAGTAATTATAGTAATTAGAGAACCATTAGATCCATCATTGTTCAATTCAATTTGTGGGGCTCAGTACGGAAGTTAATTGGGCTGCGTTAATTATCAGTGGCAAACATTTTGAGTGTAAAGTCCTGGGAAGTTCGGTGCTTGTTGTGTCAGAAAGATTTTTGTTGATCTCAATTCAAAAGCTGTTAACTGGGAGTTTGAGAAAAGTTCAACGATTTAAAATTTTCGTAACGTGAGTACGAAGTTTCAAAGTGAGGGATGATAAAATTCATCAGTCAGGAAACGCACTATTCACGAGTGACTGCAGTTTTGAGAGTTTATTTGACGATGAAAGTTTGTTGAGTTACCGCACTCTGAACCTCAGACACTTTTGTTTAGATTCGTTATGGTATTCAAAGGTCTAGGATTATAGTGTGCAATGGAATTTTCAAACTAAATTGTATTATTTAGTAATTTTTTTAATTGTCATTGCTATGAAATATTATTAGTGTTTTAGTACTAATACTATGTTTAATATTATTTTTATTATTATCACTATTATAAGTCTGATTTTACTATACATAATTATTGTGTTACTTATATTATTAAAACATCAAAACATTACAATTTTGGGATGATAGTTATTCCTACTATTATCACTTTTTCAACTTCCATTTTACAATTTCTTGTAAATCTTATAGCTTTTATGACACAAAAATATAAAGAAACATATGATCACAAATAATTATTTCCCACTGATTTTTTCTGTAGAAACGATGAATATTGTTGTGAATGTTTTTTTTCGTTTTAACCATTCATCGTATGAGGTTGGAAAGAAGGTCATGTTTTTCATTTAATTACTTTGCAGCCCCTTAAAAATTGCACAATTAGTTATTTATAATTGAATTGGTGTCCTAATGTCTCAATCTATCTATTAAGAATAATAATTAGTCATATTTAATCAATTTTGACTGGCTTAATTCTCAAGAAACAGATATTAATGTCGAGCATCTGAGATATTGTACAGTTTTTGAATTGAAAAAAGGCCCTTCTGTTGTAAAAGATTCAATGAACATTCGAAATGTCTATGGGAGGAATGTTTTGATAGATCAAAAATGCAACGGGGCTTGTAAAGTTCTCATGTGGAGATTTTAATTTCAAAGATTTCCCACGTTCGAGAATTCGCGAAGACCAAAATCAATTGTTCAAAAAGCCATTACAGATGCTGTTGGTATCAATTTAAAAATAACTAGCATAGAATTAGCTCAACAATTCAATACAACTCATAGCATCATAATTTCAGGCGTTCTTGAATGGGAAAGCTGTCTAAACTTGGGCAATGGATTTCCCGCCATTTAAAGGATGCTCATCGAAACCAAAAATTATCTGTCTGCACATCTTTGCGTTCAAAGAACTATCGAGACCCATTTTTGCTAAGAATTGCCACTGGAGACGAAAAATGGGTTATTTTTATTCTACAATGCTCAACACGGCAGACAATGGTTAGAGCAAAATCAAAGTCCAAAGCCAGTTCCAAAACAGGGACTACACCTAAGTAAGATCACGTTCGTTCATGGAGGGACATGGGAGGAATGAAATAGAATAGAATAACGCAATAGAAACGAACTGTTCGGCCCATTATTTTGTTGATACCCAAGTCCCATGACGTCTAAAGTAAGGGAATCAATTGAAGGGTGGAAAGCACTAGTGGACTACTTGCATTTTTTCCCGTGGAAAATATTTAGTAGACTACTGGATCGTAATTGCCTCTGTCAGCGCTGTGTTAGCGACAGCACGGGACAGCTAAAGTAGACTACTCGACTTAGTCTCCTTCAGATTTACTGCCGAACGCGTATTTTTGCCCTGCATTGCGAGTACAGCTCCACCTAGGCGTCTTTTAAAGCTGCTCTGCGATTGGTTGCGCGAGAGGGCTAGGTTTCACCCCTCCTCCTTCTGGTATAATTATTTTAGTCCAAATAAATTAATTATTTTGAAGCTCCACCAATAGTTTGGTATACTTTAAATA
>VCRD01005332.1:7712-34811 GCA_006783055.1 Trinorchestia longiramus
CCACCGGTGGTACATGCGGCGGTAAGTGAAATCCTCAAATGTACCACCGGTGGTACATGTGGCGGTTAACGTGTTAAATTAATTAGTTTTACTGTACATTATTGACATTTCGGGCAACACGGAGAAGTGTATCTAAATCTGTTTTGAATTTACCGCAGGGCTGATTGCCTGAAATTTACTTCGCGTGGCGAAAGGTTTACTTTTGGTTGAACAATTGTGAATTTTTGAGTCCGGTTCAAGATGCAGCTTTAATAATTTTCCAGCAGATACTGCTGTTGCGTGGAGGCAACCACACAGTTTCACTTCAGTTGCAACAGCTTCAGTTTGTCCTGCCTAGTCCGCAATTTTTATGTTTTCAGTTTATGTAATGCATTTTTGCCTCAGTTCCTCGTTGATGATAATGCACGTTATTCAACAGTGTAGAGAACGTTTTTGTTTCGTGTTGTATGTTAGGAAAGCCACGTACCGTCGCTGTAGGAAAGTCTACTGTGTGCTAGGCGTGCACCGCCTTCTGTTGGACATCACCATAACATCGAAGGACAATCAGCTCATCGAAAAGGTCAAGGAAACAATTGATTATTAGTCGGGAGATAATTACATTTTTCTGAGGCTAACAACAGCTCAGTTGAAGTTTGCTGTTTGATATTGTAAGGCAGAGGCCTTGTTCAAACATAATTTAAATGTTAGTTCTGAAATATCGATTTAGGTTCTATACATTGGGATGATATGATAAACTACTTGGCTTTAGAGCAGGGACACACCGAAGCTCTGTCGAGAAAGTTTGAGGACGCGGGACAAAGAACAATAAAATGTACGTTGAAAAGTACGGCAACGAAAAACGTTCGTGTTAGATATCTGTCTTCTACGTAATTTCTTGCATGCACTGCATACATCACTAGTCACTTTGTCAATGGACCCGTGACGGATCCACATAATTACGTTGACCAGTATTGTTCTTCATGTATAACTAGAAAAATTGCAAACATTTACAAAGTACATCTCTACTACGCTGACGGTAGTTAGTTGTAATCATAAATATTTTGTCAATACGATGTTATTGTGACAGGATGGTATAAGTAATTTCATCGGACTGTTAGTGAATTGTATTGTAACAAATAGATACTTGTAAAAATTGACTAGTCGTTTAGTAGGATAAATGCTCAATGACAGAGAGCTTATGAGTTTCTTACAAATTTAAACACTCAGTAGAATTATCATCATGATATACTTCAATAGTACATTACATGAGCATATTAAGAAAAAGGGGACTTTATATTTTCATTATATTAAATATCAAAATCAATTTCTGATTCGAAATGGGATCGGTTTTTATGAGCGTGGATCTGTATCCGTCGCTGGAAAATAGGTCGAACTTTTTCCATGTTCATCTTCTCTCGTGGTTTACCTTAGAATTTTTTTTAAATCTTCAATTAAAGGGTGGACAGCACTAGTGGACTACTTGCATTTTTCCCATGGTAAATATAATATATTTTCCACGGGAAAAAATGCAAGTAGTCCACTCCCGTGCTGTCGCTAACACAGCGCTGACAGAGGCGATTACGATCCAGTAGTTTACTATATGAAGAGTGGACAGCACTAGTGGACTACTTGCATTTTTCCCGTGGGAAAAAATGCAAGTAGTCCACTAGTGCTGTCCACCCTTCAATTGTGGACGGCTTGCGTTGGTTGAACATAAATCCCATCTCTCCCTCAAACCAGCAGTCGACGAGGCAGAGCACACTAGCCAAACAATCTCATTAGCAGTTGGAGGCTTGCATGAACGTCCTTTTCCGTTCATTCTTTACAGTTCCATCTTCTTGAAAGTAATTTAATATTTTGCTGAAATCATTGGGAACGTAATTACTGCTTGCGGTTCCGACGCTAGCATACTTGATGTAAAGCTTCCGTTTAACGGCCATTGGCGATCACGGTGCAGCAAACTTTGTTACTATCAGTAGACGCTGGTTTTCGGTGAATATTTTGGTATTTTTTTCTGTTTTCAGGCTCCTGAAATCGAACAAACTTTTCATTCCCACTCGAAGACCGATAAATACATGCAAAATTCCAGTGGGAGATGTACCATTGTATAAAATAAAGGTAAATTATTATTTTTCTTACCGTCATAAATTTCTCCGTTTTAAAAACTTCAGGAGTAGTGAATGTGTGGAGACTGGAGGAATATTTCATTAACTTCTCCGACAAAATCATTCTTGCGTTTTATTAATTTTTTTATGGCTGTGTGGTTTCATTGGTGCATGTAGGGAGATCCTACAAAACTGAACAGTAACAGTAATTTTCTATTTTACTTCCTATGTCAAATAAATATATGACGGTTTTTAATGCATTTCTGGAAGTTCACGTGAAGTTTATTTCACACGAGTATTTACATATTTTATTTTATTTTATCAGCCACCCGCATTATCTTATCACTAAGATAAACCATCGCGTATCAGGTCATCATCTAGAACGCACTAACGTAAAGGTAGCCTGGTTGCATTTCTTGTGCGACATACTTGCAGAGAAGTGGTGTGAAATATTTCTTGTGCAGTTTTTGGTGTACCGATCGATCAAACATCGGAGGTGGTTATCCATGAACATGGATTCTGAAAGTACTGCAGAAGGGGAGGAAGTTCCTTCGCATATTGATCAGGAGTTAGATGATGATTACCGTATGTTCGAAGAGTATTTGACAAATTTTCCACACGAAGGGTGTAAAACTTGTCGGCTTCGTGGACACGATTGTCAAAATTTTCATCTCAGCGTTGGTGATGGACAAAGTGCCAGTTCCCTTCAACAAGGCGCGATTAGCAAAGAAAAAATAACTTCTGATGAGATTGGATTCATTCATGAAAGTTCAACTGAAAGATCCTGTAAATTCTCAATTGAAAAGGACTCCAATGAAGTTGAGATAAGAGCATCTACTGGGACTGCTTTTCTCAGTACAGATGGCGTTAATAATCAGTCAATAAATTTAGGGAATTTTTCTTCTAAGACCAACATCGAGACTATAGTAAAACAGTCTGCAACGGTTTCTGTAGAATCGAACACTGAAAGTAAATCATTTGAAGTACGAAAGCAAACTGGACAAGATTACTCATCTGATTGTATCCAAAGCAACACCTCATCTAGCGAGTGTTTCTCTGCGGGAGAACGATTCCTTAGTTCCAAAAACACTGAAGTAATCGGAGTTGTGTACTCTTGTGAGGACGACCTGCCTTGCAGCTTGTCACTGGATACAAACTCTGCTTGGGTGGGAGACCGTTTGCTAATGACCGATCCGACGACAGAGGTGACAACTGAAAAAACGAATACACCCGAGCATCTGAACAGGTTTACCTCTACAGTTGAACATACAAATTTAGAGTCTGTGCGATCTACTTTCTCTAGTTCTGTAACAACAACCAGAAATCAAATATCGTCAACGAAAATTCACGAGCAGGTCACGATCGTAACACCTGTTGGAGCTCAACAGGAAATTTCTAATTTCGATATGTCCACTGGCAGTACATCTTTCATGAAAATTGAAGACGAAAACCTCGGCATTGCTTCTGTTGGTGCTGAAAATTCTGTTACACTAACTAAAGAACAGGCAACTGACATCGGGTCCCTTCGAAACGATGCTTCTTTCACAGAAACTGAAACGCAGGTCACAAGCATCGGGTCTGTTGTTAGCGGTGGCCCTGTGTCTAAGATTTCGACACCACACAACCTCGCTTCGCCAACGGCCCTTCGTGTCGAGGAAATGAAAGAAGAAATGACAGGCGTGGTTGCGAAGGGTTCAGTAGCTACGGCTTCGGAGACGTCAAAGCAGAGCAAGTTCATTACTTCTTTCTTGACTTCTGAATCCAACACGAAAGAAGTTACTCAGACCACATCTGTCATCACGGTAGATACTTCCTTCAAAAATCAGACTGCTCCTTCTCCATCTGTTCAGGATGTTACGTCTTCTGAAGTTGAACTGAAAAACCAACCTGTTTCTCTTACTAACATCGGTAATTCCCGCGAATCTGTCGAGTTCAATGCTCTTTTTGCATCGTTCGGAGATACTGATGATACTGAACGGGCTTACCAGGAATATATCGCTCAATTGAAAGAAGTGGAGAATACCTCAAATAGTAAACAAGTCAATGGCCTTAGTACTGAAATTTCAAAAAACCGTATACGTACTACTAAAGAAACCGTGGCAACCACTAAGACGAAAATTGGTGAAGGAAAACAAGCTTTAGATGACAGCGAAATTACGCATAATCTTCCCGACAAGGCTTTGAATGTGGATGAAGCAGAAGGTGAGGCTAATAACACTAGTGGCTTTAGGGAGACTAAGATCATTACCACTAATAGTTCTGAAGTACCCAAAGCGGAGATTAGCTCATTTTGTGAAGACATTGAAATAACGAAGGGGAAAATGGACAACGAAATAGCATCTGGAGCCACTGAAATTTGTGTAGGTGTTTCCTCAGCTACGACGCAGCCCAACGAGTTCTCGAGTTACGACTCCTACATTCCTGAAGCAAAGGAAACCTCGTTTCGCTTGATGACGATGAAATCGCAAAGTGTCGTGTCTTCTAGTGTTAAGCCACTGCCAACTAGAAGCACACTCGTTTCTGAGATCCATAGGACGGACAATGGTCATCAAAGTGTCGAACTTGTATCCACGAACTCAGAAGACGCCGAGTCCAAGACAGGGCAGCAGACTTCTAAAAAACCAGCGCTGTCGGAGCAGAAGTACGAGTATAGGAGTTTTCCGTCTCCAGTTGGCAACGGAAAATCTCGAGACTCGATCGAGTTCAATGCTCTTTTCGCGTCTGTTGATGCTGTGGATGACATAGAGCTTGCTTACCAGAAGATCCTCCTTGGATCACCGGTAGATTTGCCGGGCTCACCGAATTGTCAAGTCACTACCAAACTTCCTTCTACTAGTGAAGAAACATTCAATTTCAACTCGGGGCATAACATAAAGGCTCCTGAAGCGCCAGTTTGCGACACTAGTCATGGTACCTTCGCTAATGCCACTGAAACTTCTCAAATAGTAAATGACGACTGTGAAGTTTCAACAGAATCTTCTGAAGTAGTAGGTGCTACTGTACGACTAAATGACACGAAGACACGTTTCAATTCAGCAATGTTCCTTGAACTTTCTGACAGTATTGTTGTCCCTACACCTGAATCAACGGCTTCTAATCTATCTGTCAACGTCAAAGACCGCATAAGAGCTGCCAATGCTGCGACAGAACCTTCTGCTGTGACAAGCATCGAATTTGCACGATCTAGGGAATCCAGCAATGATACAGGTGTAATTTCAATTTCGAAGAGCTCTCTCCACGCTGCAAAGCGCACGACATCAACCAACTCGACCACGAACACCGACAGCAATGATACTGATATTTCTGAAGCATTTGATACTCTCGTAGACCTTGACGATCCTCTTTTAAAAATTGAATTGCATATTTCCGATGATGAACTTTTTGAAAGTAGCGGAGGTGGGCGAGAGTTGGATACAGTCAACGTCTCTCCTCAACTTCAGTCATCAGGCAACAGAACCGAAGAAACCGTTGTTGCAACTTCGGATTTGGTGGACTTGACTCCTGCACAATCACGAACTAGAACAAGAAAAACAATTGTAATGACTCCTCCGCCACTTTTTGACTTGCCTGTTTCTAATGGAAACTTGCCAAACACACCTGGAGGGTGCCTACCGTCTATCATAGAAACAGGCCCGGAGCAACCAGGATCTCCTCGAAGTTCTGTCGAGAAAATGAAGTCGACCCCCTATCAACTTACTACGTTTCTTGGCGTAACTGGCAAGTCTCTCCGCAAGACTTCTTTCGATTTGCATGCACTCCAAAAAGATGAAGTTAAACATGTCTCCCGGAAGTTCTCCGCCGATATCGATACGCGGGCTTGCGATGAGAAGTGGCCACACAGAAATTTTGAAATACGCAAGGACAGCAGGGTTAAGCAGTACTGGTCGGAGGAAGAGTACTCCAACATGCACAAAATGACAAAAGACGGTGAGCATAGTATATTTTCGAAACTCATATGATTCAATCATTGATTTATGATCAATATGCAATTTACGCCTGAGAGTTACTGTTTTTATCGACTACGTCATGCTGTATGTTGTTACTGAGCGCTGTTTTTTTATCATCGAGATGTTTTCTTCGTATACAGTGCAAGTTGATCGTTTTACTGAATTTTACACGTGGATTTTAGGACGTACAAATTAGACAGCGTGCGATTAACCCATTTACGCCGAGAATAGGAAATGTATTCAGATTTGTTATAACTTTCAATAAAGGGTAAAATGGATGTAAAAGAAACAAAAATGACATCCATTTAGTTGTATAAAATATAATTTTTGAAATATGAGGCGTGATCATATGGACACGCTCGGCACGAGAGGGTACAAAAACTGTGAGGGTACAAAAACAACTGTGTTCATATGAACACGCTCGGCGTAAATGGGTTAACTTGTTTTCACGACTTTCAAGACTGTAAACATCTGCAAGGGACGGGAACAAAGGACAGCATCCACTCAGGCGCCTAGTTGGCAGCGATTCAAAATCACGTTATTTGCTAGCAACATTTCTTCCTGCACTCGCTGTTTCGATTTATCGTTGTGATGTGTGCTCTAAGAACCCATATTTTACATAAATTTCTCTGTTATTGAAATATCTGCGTGGTAGGTGAAGTATGTGTTACTCTCTGTACGTCGAAATTTGCCAATTTTTGTCGTTGTCGAATTGTTTTTATTTTTGATAGCATCGAAGCTAACTCACAGGTTTGCTTTGCGGAATAGTTTTATCGCGATTTTGTGCTTTTGATCTGAACTTGCTCCTCATCATCTCCATTTTTCGAGTCTCTGTGTGTATTTGGCATGATCGAGTGCTTTTAGATTGAAAAATGAAATGTTTTTAGTAGATCAAAATTTTAGATAAGAAGGAAAAAATTTCTTAATATGTGTGTTAATTTAGATTGCCCTCGAACTTCTTTTATTCACTTGTGGCTCATTTTTGTTCTATCGAAAGAATATAAAGTTGAATTAGGTTATCAGTAGTTGTTAGATAAATGGCCTCTGTCCTGTTACATATTTAATGTTACGTCGCGGCGCACGTAATAAAGATACCCTCCATTTTGTTCCTAGTGTTCGAAAGTTATGAATGATTCTCAACATCCGTGACTCAAATTACTCCTTTAATTGTAAAATGCTCGGGGTGAAAGTCAACGCTTGATTGCGGCTGTCTTATAAGATGTAATCGAATCAATTGTTTGTTTTAATTTGTTGGCTCTCGCTGCCGCCTTGCCGCAGCAGATTTCGTTGTTCGCAATTGTTTCGTCTTGAATTAAATCGAGGTAAGCAAGCGTCACTTTCCGTCATTTCTATAAATATGCCATGCCTCCCCTTGCCCTCGTCGCACCCTCATCCTCTTGGCAACTCTGTCTCACTTGGTTTTTATTTTATTGTTCGAGAGCCACGCTTTTGCTTTCAAAACTCCTCATCAGTCACTTTTTACTTGTTGAAAAAATTCTTAGTCTTGCTGTTTGGGTGCTTATATTCAGTACATTAATTACAGCTTCAAGTCTCTAAACCTGCTTCCGATGTAAATTTTTGTACAGAAGCACGATTCTCAGGAGAATTAAATTTCATTTAATTGTTCAAAAACTTGTGCAGGAACAACAATACCCACTTTATCGTTTCCTCGTGTCATGGTTATTCTGAGTTTTTTGTTCTGTGATGGTTAATGACGTTAGTTATTAGGCCTACTCATTACTGTTAACGTTTGCACTAGTGCCAAGATCAAGTGCTGAACGAACACGATCACAGTTCTGAGATGAGTTAAAATTTTCGAGCTCCACTCGAGACGCATGATGATGGTGGCAGTTCTAGTCACTGCACCTTTAGGGATTGGCATTCCTATGTAATATTCCCAGTTACAGAGAAATTAGCCATGCTTGTTACGAGAAACTGCAGTGGAGCTAAATGCCATCTTTCTTCACTTTCTTCATGGTGGAGGGGAAGCCAACGTATGCACAGGGCGACCGACTTCCTGTGTTGGTGTCTTCGTTTTGGTGTCCTTTTCCGTAGTCAGATCTCGCCTTTCAGTTTCTCAGAGATTCCCAGGCCTCCTTTCATTGACGTCTGCAACGGGTTGTGCCAACCAAACCCCTGAATTTTTGTTCCATTTAAAGATTATTTAACCGGAATAATTTACTTAGTTTCACTGAGGTGATCTCCTAATTGAGTAGAAACAGTGGCGATACACTGATGATATTCTATACATGTGGTATTTACTGCTATTTGATTTAGGCTAAAATTCAACAGTTAGTATTTACTTTTCCACTACAAGTTAATCGCCGGCACAAGTCTGAATCTCCGTTGGATACTCAAGAAAGTTCAGAATCTAAATCCATGAATGTCGTCTGTGATAAGTGATAAGCTCTTGTTTTGTTATACGCTGATGGACGTCTGTCATCACTATCTGGTCGCTATAAATCAAACGGAAACTTTATACAGGTTTCAATATTTTCTTGTGCAATCTGGAGATTATCGCTGTCACGTTAAAATGTTACTGGGTTTTATTGCGCAAGTTGAAGCATTAGGAAATTGATTCTGCACTCGAACTGCTTTCCTCACTGTTGGCTGAATAGCCGTCGATAACTGCTTCTGAAAAATTAGTTTCTGGGCCAATAAAATGTTATTGTCTAATCACTATTCTCGCATATTTCTTTCGCGATCATTCACGTTTTCGGTTTTAAGTAAACGTTTGTGATGAAAACACCCTCACAAGGTTTGACCTTTTATTCTGTACAATCAAACTTAATTTCTGAACTTATATTTATGCGTTGGCTATGATACAAAATAACCTGTAAATATTATTTTGCTTGCGTAATTGGATGCATGTTTTATTTTTATCAGTTTCTTCAAATGCTGACAATCGCTACTATTATATAGGAAATAGTGTCGTTCTGATTTTCAACTTGGGCTGCGACATGAACCTTATTGCAAGACGTCGGAATACAATTCTTGCTGTGTTTTGTAAGAGCTCAGTTACTGCCCGTACTTCTGCTACGAGATCATGCTGCGTGATCTGAATATTCACACAAGTATTTCAAGTTTTATTCATTAATTAGTGTTATGCACTTGTTGAACTTTATATATAAGTAGTACTTTTTCTTGTGTAACTGAAACGTCCGACAGAATGCAAATTCTGAGGATCCTTGACACGGGATTTTTTTAGGTTCATAGGAACTTTTGTGAAATGAACGATTTCTTCAATTTCAATAGATATGTGAAAAGTATAAAATTATAATATACTCCGCTACATGTCATTTGTAAAACATGAGTCGTTAAATAAACGGCGTTAATTTATGTATCTTGGTGTACATCTTCACCGGAAAATTTGTCGTTTGTGTTGGTAAGTGTTATCTTGGTGATAAGTTGTGGGTCTTATCAGTTTTCTGGCTGGGTCAGATGACGGATCACAGGTCTGCCATCACGCACAACATGATTGATCTTAGAACCTCAACTTCTTCACTAATTTATGAAGACATGGCGGAACTTCTATTCGATTTTGAAGATAAATACCTGTCTCGGCTTGTGATTTGTAATCTTTAGTTTAAACTTCTATGTTTGTTATAACATTTCATGAAGCGGCCTGTCTGTGTAACTGTAAATTAGAAACTCTGCTAAAAGATAAAACTTACGATATTTAATTTACTTTCATCATCGAGAGTTGTGAGTTGCTGAGCAAACCAAAATCTTGTATTATTCAGTTTTCTTACTATCAACCTATTTTGGTTGTATAAACGTTTATATTGATTCTCAAGTTCTAGACATATTCGATTTTCTGTGCCTATACGAACTCGTATTTCAAATAAATTTTCCTAATTTCAAGGATGTTCACTCACGACGAGTCACAGTTACTGATTTGTTTTACTTGGATATCAGATACAAAATAGACAGTTCACCTCAGTTCAACTCGTACGTCTGCTGTAGCCACTACAACAACGAGTGCAAAATACCCGAGTATTGACTCTCACCGAGCGAAATTAAAATGTCTTACTCGACTGTTTTTTTAATAGTACAGTGCGTAGTCTTATACATTTAGCTAATTAGGAAATTGAGTGTGCGATTTGAAGAACTTGATTCAACAGTGCTATGTATTTGAGGGGCATTTTGTGTTCAAGTTTGCATAACTCATGAAGCACCAGCGTTGTAAAACGATGTAGCTTTTTCAGTCCTTTCTTTACTGTTGGTCATGCTTGGGT
Organism: Trinorchestia longiramus; assembly: GCA_006783055.1. Classification (NCBI taxonomy): domain Eukaryota; kingdom Metazoa; phylum Arthropoda; class Malacostraca; order Amphipoda; family Talitridae; genus Trinorchestia; species Trinorchestia longiramus. The sequence goes on from VCRD01005332.1 coordinate 17,982, forward strand.
TGTTCTCATAGTGCTTTCCCTTAATGGTTGCTCGCGTGACTCGAATTGGTCTTTACCAATTTCAGGTGCCCTCTACGATCACCTCACTTTCACTCATTTAATGTAAATAACACGTGAGATGCAGGTCGAATGATCATTTGATGGTCAATAACTCATGATCTTAGAGTTGTTTGGAGGCGCAGAAATTTATGTTCCATAAGGATTTTTACATCGAAATGCGTTGCAAATTTGAACATTGAAAAATTTGTGGGTAGAGTATTATGGGTTCTGTCAAGGTAAATGAAACATTTCTCGGATCTCAAAGGAAAAGGAATTTGCAGATAATGCACCGTAAACTCGTGATATGTCATATATATGTACTTTTTTATGCTGCACGATCTTATGTCAGACGCTTTGTGCCGAATAACCCTCGGTTTGAAACGAGCAAATTCATTGATGATGAAACATGTGCATTATTAATTTACCACTTAACCCTTTAGCGACCAATTTTTTTTCTAGTTTGTACGTCTAAGCTCACAAAGACCGTCTGTACACTGATGCAATGAAGCACGCTGAGAGCCAGGCAGCCAAAAGAACGACGCTGTAACATGCCGCCGCGTTCAAACCTAGTAGCAACCTCATATTGCTCACTGTTTAATTATTAGAACAATTCTCCCAGAGACCGTAAAAGAGGACCGTATGTTCCTTTTCGTCGCTAAAGGGTTAATAGAAAATTCTCAGTAAAATTACGTTACTGAAAGGCAATGAAAATCTTGACGGTGAGTTAACTGTAACCTACGTTTGTTTATGGATGGTGTCGTGGCTTCCGACTGCCATTGCATCGACCGTGGCGATATATCGTGTCTTGATGGAGACAGGTAGCGGTATCTGGTGAGAATATTCGAGAGGAATTGATCGCAGTCATTCTCAATTCTCAACTTCAGTGGATGTCAATTTAACCTACGACGCATTACTTCTTTCATCGTTTTCTTCTGAAAAAATAACTTTGTTAACCATCGATTGCAACTTCAAGATGTTGAGATAAAACTAATGAAATCATTTGTCATGTTTCAAAAACTTCACCCTCCTGATTTTGGTTAGCATCCGCCAGTTCTGCTTGAATCAGTTTCAATATTTATTTAAGGATGAATGTTTTTCATCGCAGCTCTTTATTTTTGATACTGTTCAGAGCATTTCAATCATCGGACCTTCCACTAGCAGCGAGAGACGGACTAAGTAATAACTTCGCTTTTCTGATCGCATTTCAGCTTTCTGTCTTGCTAAAAAGAGATTCTCTGCCTAGAGCAGACATGACCGAATTTTTTTCTCTATTATAGAGCGTGAGATAACAGTGTTGATCAGCTACTTCTAAAACATTCATTTGACGTTAGTTGTCAAGTGCTTCTATTTTCTACTCCGGAGAGGCAAAAATGAGTAGAAACGTAGTAGAGAAGCAAAAGTATTAATGTGTTTGAATAACATTCTTTTCTCATTGAACTATGGTTAATTAGACCTATCTTATCTTTCTGTTCATGTTCTTGCTTGTGTGCAACAGAAATTTATTGAACCGTAACCCAAACCAGACTACATTGAACGTATGTAACAGGGCTATCTGTGTATCAGTGGCGTGATCAGCCTTAACTTCTCAAGTTTTTTTGAAGTAAACCTGGTATTAAAGAAATCGTTTGTCATGTTTGACAAGCAACCGAACCTACATTTGGGAGGCCTGCTCGTGGCGAAGAAAATTTATGGTGACCCTCAGTTGTGCACGCACGCTTCTCCTCACGACCGAACAACATGACAAGTCCACAGCTCATCTCCATTGTACGGAGACGTTTACTGATGTGAGTTTTTCATGAACTTCAATCTCTGCGTTCAAGTGCCTTACTCGTCTTGTTTCTTCTTTGAAATGTGATTCAGATGGGTAACTGGTTGTGGCCGAGGGGACTTGAACTCTTCGTTAAATTTTATTAAGTTCAGCGGAAAAATTTAGGTAATACGTATGTTCTATAAATGCGTTTTGATCTAGTGCGTACTTTCACACAATAATATATTCCCATCAGCCATGAACGGAGTGCGCTATTTTCTTTGGAAATGACGTGGTAGTTGATCGGAAAACCTAGAATTTGTTCTCGTGCAATTGTGAATAAAAATCGTTGTGACAGTTTTTCAATAGCGTTTAGTTTATTAATAACATGTAGCATTTCATAATACTTGACATAGGACTGACGATCCGCAGTTTTATGCCACTCGGCAGTGGTGTCATGCCTTGTTGTCTGTATTGATCTTTCTATGTTTAGCTTGATGTTTCTCTTCTAGTTTATTTTACTGATCCCCATGCTTGTTATCTTATATTAGGTACTCTGTTCCCCTTTGCAGCATAGGCTCATGAAATGAGGGGTGTCGACTCCGAGGGTTGATCGTCATGGTTCAAGGGTATTGGCTGTGCGCAACTATTACTTTGACTTCGTAAATGTAGGCCATGCAATGGTATCATGTTTACGTTTTCAAGTTCTTAGTTGCATTTTATAAGGGTGCGGCAACATAACTTCCTTTTCCAAAGAAAGTTCCTTTCAAAAAAAGGAAGTTATGATGTTCCACCTTGTACATGCCCATAGTTTGTATTTCGATGCGTGTTCACAAGAGTTGCCATGTATCTACCGCAAACAGTATGCTTTGTTTAAAGCATTAGTCTGCTATAGGAATAGTAAATGCTACTTAAAAGTAGGTTAAACGAGAGAAAGCTTACGGATCACGCGCGGTAAAACAAAAAATCTGTCTTCCCACCGGCGGGGACTGCGCGCCGCTCACACTTGTAACGCGTCTCATGAGAGGACACTGAGTGATGAGGGAAGGTCTTCACTTCGCGCTTCATTTATTTCAGCTCGGAAGCGCTAATTTGAAGAGATTGTGAGCGATTTTATCTATACGTTTTTTAATACGAAGTATCTGAATGTACGGTGTACAGCGGTCTGTATAATATTCACGTGTGATTATTAAATATGCTTCTTGATTCAAGAATGTTGTTTTTGGTTTGCACTACAAAGCTCCACCACAGCGTTCTAACAATATCTTAAAGTCACCACTATTTTGTTGTTCATTTACCTGTCATTATTGGGTTCATGAGAACACAACAAATTAGTGGCAAGGCTAGCAAATAAAATATTTTTACTATACCGCGTTTGTATCATACGCGCGATTAAAGCTAGTACGTTTTCACTATTGATATTTACTAGTATGGTGGTTTTTTAATAGCAGTTCCGCATTCCATTTACTAGAACTGCAGTTAAAACTCGTTAATTGCCCAGCTGACCGTGACTAGGGCGCCTTTTGAAACTTTCAGATTCTCTGCTGTGTGGGTCTCTAGATCTTGGATTGTTCATGCGTGTGTTTACGGAAGTCCTGCGCGTGTTTGACTTACGATGTGGAAAGCATAAACTCGTAGATTTTGCTTACTCTTGTCTGTGGTCTGTTGAAGATTTCATTCAGTTATCAAGATCTGTTATTGATGACTCATCACTGAACGGAGTCCAGTTCAACCCGTTATCTACCCTTGCTTATTTGATTGGATTTCTCCCCTCACTTGAGATAACTAATGCAGCGATGTTGTTCTGTCCTTCTGTACCAGTGGGAATGACATACAAACCTTTCTAGCGAAGGTTTAACAATCAACGCTCATTAACCTTTACTATGCTAAACTTGGCTAACATTGAGGATGTGTTTCACAAAGGAACTTAGTTTTGGGAGTGTTTTAAAAAGTAGCACAGGTATTGATTTCTTATTGATTTGACCTTAATGTCTTTTTTGTCTCGACACAGTACAGTAAACAGTGGGAGAATTAAAGTTTTTTTGTAGTAGAAAAAATTTCCATTTCCACTACAGTGAAAGTTTCAGATTTAGAGTATCAAATTTTGCGTGCTAGCCTTCTACATGTAGTTCATTAATTTTGGGTGTTATTTCTCAGAATACCATTAGATAAACAACAAAATGGCTGTGTCTGCAGGCCCGGTGCAGCAATCCTGTATATTATCACTACACCTTGTTTATTTTTTGAACGAGTGTTTCTATCTGTAACTCGAGTTTCTTCTTCTGCGCATGACCACAATCTTTAGCAAGACCTGCCAAGTTCTCATGACCTTGTTTGAGTTGTGTCCAGATGTACTGCGCGCTTCTCCTTTGGTTCGTTTACGTCAGCCTTGATATTTACGCTCGAGCTCTGGTCCATAATGCAGGCGAACTTGAGGCTCTCCCTTGACATTACTTTTATTGCTGCTGCTTTCTCATACGTGTTGATCCTTGTCTGACCTCGTAAACCCTTGCCTTTAATGTGCCTGTGGTTTTGTTGCCCGTGAAAATCTATTTAGTGAACTGCTATCGCTCGTAGTTTTTGAAGAACTAAACGCAAGGTTCTAAATTGTAGAAAACGAACTTGGGTCTTCGCTAGAAAAGTAGTTTATATTTTGATGATAAAAATTATTTTATAACCTAAGATTTAGGTGAAATTGAAACGTATATTATAATTGCAGGTTAGAAAGTGTTGCTGCGCACTAACAATAGAACATGTAGTCGCGTACTTGGCTTTTTTTTAGCTATGTTCGGCACCCTTCGTAGTTCATAGGCTAACACAAATTCTATCACCAGCTTGGTCGACTGGTGAGCGAATCTGCTTGCGAGCGGAAAGACCCGGGTTCGAATCCCGCTGCCGACATGGTTGACGCGGCTAGAAATACGGCATGGGACTTGGGTAAACAACCGAATAATTATCGAAGTAATTATCCGACCCAAGAATGGGCCAGAAGGTTCGTTCCTATAGCCTCATTCTATTCTATTCTATTCTATCCAGGAGCATTGCTATTTTGTACATCTCGGATTCCCTTCTTCAAAGTTCGCTTCTCTAGCATTGACTTCGAAGTATTTGAATTTCATGCACACGGTTGGTTACTGATACTGCGCTTACTCAGTCACCTTATCTTCTTCATCCGTATGACAGGTGATAAAATAACACTGTTAAGTTACTCAGAAACTATCGTGTGCATTTATTCTTCGTGCAAATGGATTTTCTCCTTCATAGCGTGTGTAGATCACTTACTCTTATTTAGCAACAGTTTGTTCAAAAGCGCGGCACCAAATCAGGAGAATTTCCTGTCTTTCAGCCTGATTCTTTTAGTAAAGAGCATCATTTGCATAAATCTGACTTTCATGAAATAGGAACAATAATAATAGTATTCTAAGCTAATTTCTAGGATCGGCAAAGCATTTTGACGGTGCTTTCGAAATCTCATCTGGAGTCATTTTTTCCCCTTGTTCTTGCAATAGAGCAAATCCTGGAAGTGGTACATGTTGTTGGAGTTTTATCCTAAATTTATGAGTAAAATGTGTAGTATATTCACACCGTTATTTCTTTATGCAATGGAATGAATTGGATAATGAATAAATTGCGGATAGCAAAGCTGGCTGCATACTATTCATTTGTAAACTCGACACTGAAATTACGAAGTGAATTTCTGTCCACTTAAATTTATTTCCATTTCTTCAGTGTTTATTTACTTATTTTTGTTATTCTTCTAGTAGAGCGTCTATAAATTGTCCAGGAGGTCAGAACGTTTACGGTGTTGTTAGTCTCTAAAAGTGTAGTGTTGTACGAAGCCATCTTTCGCATAATAAAATGATATGCCACCTCACTATTCCTATGACTTAATTACGCAAGATAAGAATGTATTTTTTTCTAATTCATACCCACCTATTGCTTGACTGGTCTCATTTAGTTTATTTATATTGTAATTGTTGATCTGCAAATACATATTCTTCAATGACAACACTTTCTCGACCACACCGTTTCTCTCCTTCCTCCCGCCAAAGGAGCGAGTTGCTGAAGCGTATTATTCTTTTGACAATTATTATCCACAAATCCGTTCAAAACTTTGCCCATGGACACTCGTGCTCTGCACCAGTTCTTCGTTTAATGTTGTGGGGTAATTTTGTAAGTTGTTCGTCAACTAATTGCAGCAGATTAATGCGCTTGTCATCCTCGTTCTGGACTGCGAGCCAAGGTCGGCTGCATGGCAGATTGTGGTCGATATCCATCCAGCACGTTGGCCTCAGCATGCGTCATGTGGAGCAGTGGTGGTGGGCCTGCAGTCTATTAACCAGTCGCTGCATCAAGAGTTGCTCGTGTATGCAGCTTTCCAACCCTGATCTGGCGTCACTTTTGGGTTCTGGGGAGTAGTTCATGTGTTTATGTACGCTTAACACGTTGACTCCGATTGCTTGATTGGTGTAAAACTTCACTTTGTACGCATAGTCACTAGAAGGATCTGAAAAAATTACAGAACCTAAGTTGTACACATACGTACCACTTCGGAGTCAACGTGTTAATATTCAATTGCAAATTTTTTACGTGTTTATTCGTACGGCTTCTTTTCGTGTGTACTTTGGTGTATACAGTGGTATTCAAATTTATTTTCTTATGGTCCTAAGAAATTTGCACCTCAGTTTTTGGTTCAGGAAGTTAGTAGTCGCCTGTATGAAGAACGTCACGCACATGGCGTACGGTTTGTTTACAAGCGCCCCATTTTTATTACGTTCTTTGGCTTTTATTCAGATTTTCTACTCACTGAAATGGGTATCCTGCAGCAATTTTTTCTGCCTACACATTTACTTCTCCCTCGTTATGATCAGTTACCAATTGGTTCATGTTATGGTGTATTGTTTACTCTGGATTTATTTCCATCAAAACCACAGCTTGCTCATAGAGTTCAATGATACAGAATAATATTCACAATTTTTTTAATAAACTGTGAACCCATCCTTCAGATTTCGATACCATTATTGTGGAGCATTATACACATTATCTGTATTATTATCATTACATACACGCGGTGTGGCAGCTGCAGCGGCCCTACACATACGCTGTGTTCTCCTCTGCTGCACTTGCTCGGTTTCCTTCCGCCGCCCTTGACGTTAGACGACATGTCTGTCTTTATTTCGTGTCTTCACTGTGGAGTTCTCGAGTGTACGTGAATGTTCAACTTACACAGAATACCGTTCGTTTTTTATTTTAGAGCTGTTTTGTATTGAATATTAAAGAAGAGGGTTTTTAAGTAGATTTTTCTGGTGTGCGGTAAATAAGTTGTTGAAGTTTTATAAAGTTTACTTAGGTTAGTCATTTATTTTTGCCGTACTTTTTACGTTATAATGGTTCACATGATCTGCATTTTCTCAATTATTGTCTTAATTCTTTAATTAATCTATAACCATCGAGCGGAAACTTTTATGCATGGAAACACTTGTGATGCGTCTCACTTGAGCCACAAAATATCGTTCAAATTGAGTGCTCTATTTTTGCATGGCATGTTTGCGTGCGGTTGAAGCAGAACGTGAACGATAATTACGAGCATCTTCATACGAAGGTCCTACTGTAACTCTGAATTTCAAAAGGAGGTACATGATGTGTGTACAACTAAAACTTTTTCTCTTACATGCCTATGTTTCGTAAGTGCATGATTCGTGCGTTGAAGGGAACTGAGACTTGGATGCAATGAAAGTTTCTCCCGTGCAAGGTGTGTAGTGCTGGTGTGAGCTACACGCTGCTATTGTATGCACGAGGCTGTGGTGCATGCCTGCAATTGATAACCATGAATTTCATGCCCGTCACTGGGCTTTGTCTTTTCGCTGACACGTTTCTTTTGTTTCTCAATGAGCAATAATGCAGAATTATCTCGTGGAAATTTCATGGGTCCTGTTTGTAGAAATTTTATTTAGTCGGCGAGGCTCAATATTCAGTTTCTCTCTTTTGTGTTTCGCAGTTTATCTTGTTCTCATGTATGGTCAAAATCACCTTTGAGCGTTTTAATTACCTTGAAATGTGATCAAACTGTTTTTAACGTATTTGAAATTCAAATGTTTCTTTGGCGGATTAAAGACCAGGTTCATATTATCGCCGTCTGGGTATGGAAGACAAATGTTTTGTATTCAGTATATGAGGTTATAATGATCATGGCTTTGGTTAATGGACTAGATCATCTCTGGAGTTTAATTTCTTCTCATAAACGTGTCCCAGACATGGTCAAAACTAAATAGAAAATGATATTTTACTTCTTGATTCATAAATATAACTAACTAAAGACCATAAGTTTTATATTCCTGGGTCTTAGTTATCTTGTACGACATTAAACACGAATCCCACGTGAATACGAGTATTTGAACAATTTTCCGATGCATATTTTTAATGATTGCCCAGAGCCATTCACTAATCATTTCCTTTGCATTTAATTATGTTACTGTCGTCTGCATGCCTTTTTTGTAGGGGTTTCATTTAATTTTTGCGTAACCAGTTTCTAAGCACTTGCCTTTAGGGAGCAGTTTATGGCTAGCTGCAGTCTTTCTATGAGCTCTACAGATATACTCGGACAGACTTGGCAAACATGCGCACTCCTGTTGCTTGTTCAGGTCATAAAATATGACTTAATTCCGTACGCTTGTTCGATTGTACCTACATACAAGCGCAGTTTAAGCTTTGCCAGAGCAGGTGGGTTGTGTTCATCTCAAGAAAGTTATTCGTAATAATCAGCATCAAACCGAAACATAAATATAAAGTTGTGCTTTCTTTTAATTTTTGTGGGAATTTATCTGCGTTTTCTTTCATTATAAGATGTTACACTATTCAATAGTGATTAGTATATCTTCTGAAACTACCTCTTTTGTCCAATATCTCACGCGTGCATCTAGCTGTCAAAGCGATACTTTACACTTGTGACGTACATTCTAAATGGCGTCGGGCTCGATTTTCTTATTTAATTAGCTCCGTATTAATGTCAGTACGGTTATGTGCATAGTAATGAAGACCGTGGCTATTTAAGTGCTCAAGAAATAGGAAAGGGCTAATTTCAAAGTTTCAAACGCAAACACTCGCTTAGTACAATTCATATTCCGTGACTCGTACGTGTCTTCATGCTTAATTAAGCCTTTCAAGTCTGGTGATACACATTTCATACCTTCAAAAAGGTCATGTTTAACCCTTTCAAGTGTGGTGGTACACATTTCATACCTTTGAAAAGGTAATGTTCAATGCTTGGTGGTACTGAAAGCATGCCACTTTTTAGAATTGAGTTCCTGCGCTGCTCACCAGCTCAAAATGTGTACCACCATCATAAATGTGAGGGAACATCCCTATGAATCTATAAATTCTTGAACATGTAACACATTTCTTTCTATCAAACGGATGAGCCTGAGATTATTAACGTATGCTGGCTAATTATTGTTCAAAAATTGTCAAATTGTATAGCACTGCGAGACAATGCAGCTACTTACGCACGTTTGTGTGATGCTTGTATTTAGGTTGTGTTTTTGCATAAAATGGCGCTCGGACGTCATTGTTTGATCGTTCTGTCACTTGTGCAATTGTTTTACGCTCGTTTTTCCTCTGAAAGCATCTCTTGTTGGCAGGATAATTGTGCTTTGATCATATTCATGAATGCCATCAAAGCTTGTGGCTCATTTATTGAACTCGCAAGTCATTCATGCTGAGAAAAAAGAGTTGATGTATGCTGGTCCATCAATGTTATCAAAAGATTCGAAAAAAATTAAAATATATCTTATTTTTCGATGGTTTTCCTATTATGTAGCAATTTAATGCATTTAACAATATTTTGAATCCAAAAGGGATGAATACTGTAGTCTTAATGTTCTGGGACTAATCGTACTTTTATCCAATTTTGTGGGAGCATCATGGCAGCTCGGAAGATATTCTGTCGTAGACGAAGGCGAAGAAGCATTTATTGCAGTGCAAAAAGCCTGAGATTACATTAAGCCTCAGGTTACGAGAATCCTGAGATTACAATAATCCTGAGATAACAAAAAGCCTCAGGTTACAATAATCCTGAGATTACAATAATCCTGAGATTACAAAAAGCCTCAGGTTACAAGAATCCTGAGATTACAATAATCCTGAGATTACAAAAAGCCTCAGGTTACAAGAATTCTGAGATTACAATAATCCTGAGATTACAAAAAGCCTCAGGTTTCAAGAATCCTGAGATTACAATAATCCTGATATTTCAAAAAGCCTCAGATTACAAGAATCCTGAGATTACAATAATCCTGAGATTACAATAATCCTGAGATTACAATAATCCTGAGATTACAATAATCCTGAGATTACAATAATCCTGAGATTACAATAATCCTGAGATTACAATAATCCTGAGATTACAATAATCCTGAGATTACAAAAAGTCTCAGGTTTCAAGAATCCTGAGATTACAATAATTCTGAGATTTCAAAAAGCCTCAGGTTACAATAATCCTGAGATTACAATAATCCTGAGATTACAATAATCCTGAGATTACAATAATCCTGAGATTACAAAAAGCCTCAGGTTACAAGAATCCTGAGATCACAATAATCCTGAGATTTCAAAAAGCTTCAGGTCACAATAATCCTGAGATTACAAAAAGCCTGAGATTACAAAAACCTTAGGAATCGTTTCATGTTGTGCGCATCTCACTATGTAACTGAATATTTTACAATACTGTATACTGAAAGTAAAACATGTTCTGTGTTGAATATTTGGCGATTCTGTCTGTTCATTTTTGAATACGACTGATGTCATGAACTCGATATGCTGTTATCTCGTCATCGCTAACATAAAAGAAGTTATATTATCACAGCGTGATACGATGTAAGTTGATGACATGATTTAATTAAACTATATTGACCAGTATCCATTATTTTATGGGACAAATATATATAGTTAACATTGAATTAAACTAATCATTTTGAAACATTTAACTCGGTTTTTTGTCCCTATGAGAATTGAATACCACTTTAACGTAACTAGTATTCTGTAAAACTTCTTATGTTCATGGTCATTCTAAAGTCCAGCTTTGTTTTGTTTGAACTCACTTTGATGTTCAGAACACTGCTGTTCTTTCTGTTCGTCTCTGCCACAGAAATGTCTTGCTGCTATACGCTTAAATTTAACCCTTATTTTGCGCTTGGCATTGAGGTCATATAATCAGTTCTTTGTATTGTTACCGGAGGAATCTTGAGGTCCATTCTGCCTGTGTTCGTCTTGAATATCAGGAGCTTCAGGATAACTAGAAATATTGCCAGGCGCTTGTCGAGAGCTCCATTGTGCCTTCGTTGTGGGGAGACAGTCTCGAGTTTTGGTAGCTGGTGCTATAGATGTTCATTGTTGTTTGTGTTTGCTAAGAGCTTCTTGTTAGGCGGTCTCCCACTTTCCCTGATTTGCATCTTGAAGTCTTAAACGTGTGTCTCTTCATAACACTTCGTAAAGCAAAGAAAAAAAAGTCTGTGCGTCATTAAGCGAGGGATTTACGTAGCAGTTTTAATTTTTTTCTTATTACAGAGATAAATTTCTTTTCAGTTTCAAATTCAGTTGTCCAACTTGTAGGGTCTTCAAGTTGGTAGGTTGGTCTCAACAAAAAGTGTTAACGGATGATTAGATTTGTTTTCATGGTAGCTCCGTATCTCTTTTGTCTACCGAAGATTATCTTTCATGGCTTCTCATGGGAAAATAAATGCTACATTGGGTGTTATATGTAGTCTTCAGCTAGCATGATACGGACTTGTCTATTTAGTTTTTGAAGCGGTGAAGTCCTCTAGGTGATCCTCCAAATCCCAGATGACGCAAGTTTCCTTTCACAATGACTGGATTATTTTTTACGTATCAAAACTGAGCCTTGGACCTTACGTAACTGTTAAGTACATCATTTGTTCATAATTGTATTTTACATGATGGTTATTTAGGTGATCGGTATTTATAAGGTATCCTCTTACTTTCAGTTTTATAGCGAGGCACGACGGCGTAAATAATGTAGGGTTTCGCCCTTCTACTTTATTTCTAGACTTGCTTCTAACGAAGGGCATCCCGAGGCTGTCCCCTCTCTCTCTATCTCTCCCTACTAAGCTGTGCCCAAGCTCAGCATACATCTGTACAGAAGATCTGTAGTACCAGATCTTCATGTGTGTCGTTTGCTGATCCGTTTCTGCATCTCGGCTCGTCTGTGCCCTTCCCTTACAAGTCCGTAGAAATTAGAAACTCACCTTGTTACGCCCACCGCTCTGCCTTGAGACGCCCATGTCCCTATCTCCTCTTTTTTTCTTTAATTTGTGCACGGGAGATAAAGTTTACTTTCGAATGGACGCTTTAACGTGTTTTTTTGGTACATTTCTCTTGTTTTCCTGTCATCTTTTATTAATGGGTTTCTTAGCCGTCTTTGATATGAGATTCTGGAGAAGGAAGATCTATCTATGTAGTCTGCCCTCGTCAGTGTGTCGTAGGGACTTAGCGCTCCCTGAACAGTTGATTAGTTTTTGTGTCCCACGGGAGAGTCGTCTGCACTGGTTCCTGGAGCCTCTTTTTGCTTCTTCTGTTAGGTTTGCTTAATTGATTTTGTGGATCTGTAGCTTCAGTGGTGTCTCCCATGACAACTCTACACCTGTGTCATCAACGCTGTTCCTGTTATATTGCTATTGGTCCGTTGTTGACAAGAAATTTAGAACCGTGATTGCGGAGAAAATGTCATGATGATCTCATCTGTAAAGCGTAATCCTTTTTAAAACCTGTACTTTATTTTTCTGTGTTCTAATATTCATTTGGTGTACTCTAGCAAGAGAGAGAACATCGTTCATTTTTTTTAAATCGCACTGGTCACTTACACGAGTCCGAACCACTTTGTTTACCTCGTTTCTGAGAGGGAAAAAATGTGAAAATTTCTCTTTCGAAAACCCGTCATTTTGTATATCTTGAGCTGCATCTTCTCTTCCTCTCACTCGTTCAGTGATGAACGCTGATAAGTTTCACTTTCTGAAAGTAACGTTTGCTCTGCGCTTGTGTTCGCTGCTTGAGCCGCAGGGCATGCATACACGACACCAATTTCTCTTCTCAAATCGCATGATCTTGCTTTATTGTCTTGCACATTGTTATATATGGTGTATCGGTAATTTATGTTCGAGTGAGAAACTAGTTTTCCACTTCAGGGTCGAGAAAAGGAGTAATAAGTCAATTTTTATTCATGCATTGACCGTAGAAGAATGTGTGACTGGATAGAATCTGTTCTAGTACGTAATAAATAATACCGTTTTTGAGTTGTATTGCTTGATTTTGCTGTCATTATCGTAAACGTTTATTCGTATTGTTTTAATATGGTTACTTCTATTATTTATTTCATGATTATAGTTACCAACCTTCCTCGTGTTCATAGACTGAGTTAATAAATTCACTTGCGTTTATGGACGTAAAATACGAAACGTAATTATTACTCATTCTTAAACTGTAATTTACTTTATTCCTTTTTACTATAGCAACAGTGAATTCATTAATTATTAATTCAGGGTATTTTATTTTAAGCACTTGCTCTCCACAGCAGGAGCAGTTCATTGCGGTGGATGTTCACAAAAGAATATTTGTAAGAAAAGTCGGGTAACTCTCCGTGTATCGTTAGGGAAATGTACCTAATTGGTTGTAACTTTTTTTTTGCCAGGGAAACATGGGCAAAATCTCAGACTTACGTGAGATGTGTTTGAGTTAACTTACACTTTAATCCTTTCACGACCAAATTACTTTATACTGATCAAAATATTGCGTAAATTACCAGTTATCTTTACTAATCTCTATGTAGTTTTGCTGTAATTTTGAACGAAACATTTAGAATATGGGACTAAAGGGAATGATTTTTAAAATTTGTTTGGGACAGATTAACCCAACGGTAGCGAAAGGGTTGAGAAAATATGGGTTACATTCAAATGCCCTGATTGGCGCAGTTTTTAGTCAAGTCTGCCTATAACGGAACAGCTTGCTGAGCATCTGCTGAGTTAGTTGTCTGTGCGTGAGTGTGGTGCTTTGTTTTGTAAGGTTAGCGACAACTGACGTTATTATAGTAGACCAAAGAAATGGTTCAACGAAGGAATACTAGAACATGGTAATATTTGAAGATGATAATGCTAGGCGACGAGAAAACTAGAAGATGGGCATAGAGAAGTATAAATAAATAAATAAATGAATAGAGGAGTATAAGGCAGTACAAGCATCTGATGAGCACAGTAGAACATCAGGATAGTAAAGCGAAAGAGGTTTACGTATGGATGGCATCAAGTCAATTTGATTTCTATTGTTTCAATTTCAACTTAATGAATCAATAATAGACCTAAAATTCCCACGAGTTTAATGACTTTATGAAGGACTAGTGATTGGTTCTTTGGTTTAGCCAGGCAATTTTCAAAAAAGTCTGTCAACGCTTGCTCTAAGTTTGGTGTTTCCAGCTATGCATTGAAGATACACGCATATGAAAGTATATTTCCATACGAAGGAACGTGTCCTTCCGTCGGTAACGATGAAACATCCACGCTGTCTTTCTTTCCTGTTGATTTTTATTACACGTGATTTCAACTTACGAGACAAAAATTTCAAAATTTTGACGGAAAAAATGTGTTAAGTGCCTTCAATTAATGACATTTTCAGCTATCATGCATAGAAATGCCTGTTCATGCATCGCTCGCGCGGACTCCCAGACGCAGCACCAAGTGCTGCTCTCTATTCGTTTTACCTGAGCTTGAGTTTGCCTACTGACTTGCGTAACTGTGATGGTTGAGGTAGTGTGCATTACTCGGTCACTTCTTTGTGTCATCTGCCGTGGTTAAACCAAGAATATAATAATAATGATAATAATTAGCTGTGTCATTTACACTTCACTAGTTCCGAGTTGTCAACAAGCTGCAAGATGGATAGTATGGGAAGATATATCTTCATAGGATATGTATTTCTTAAACGTCTCTGCAGTGAACGCGTGTGTGTAGAATGCATATCTTTACGGAGCACGTTGAGTTCAACATAACTACACATCTTTTAACAGAAAGTAGCTGTACTGAGCTTATTTTAAAATGTTTTGGTCGATCATAGCAGTTTTGAACATATTTACGTTAGTACAACATCATTGTAGTGGACAATTAGTGTACAGGTATTGGAAGCGACACGGACGCACTCGGAGACCCGGTGTGTGCGCGTACGGCACTCAGGTGTGATGCAGGTACTCACCATGACGCCATGTTATCCATTCCTTGTGTGGTTGTGAGCTGTAACTTGTCACACGAATAACTTTATTAAACGAACAGTTAGGTTTGTGAGGGTGAGCGTAGTTTTGGCTGAGCGCTGCTCCGCCAGCATTTTTCATGAATGTTTGTACGGCAGGTATGTAAAAAATATGCTCTTTGCGTCACACCTTGCTCATGCATTTTACTACACTGCTGTTGTGCTGGTGCTGGTGGTGGTGGTAGTGGTGGTTGTGTGTTCAGCTGTGCCAATAGAGCACTCCTCCAGCCAACGTGTTGCTCTTGAAATTGTTGAACCGGCGCTCCTGTGTTCACAGTACAGCTTTTTGAATAAATTATTCCCGGTGAACAGCTGACTAAATTATTCCCGGTGAGCAGCTGACTAAATTATTCCCGGTGATCAGCTGACTAAATTATTCCCGGTGATCAGCTGACTAAATTATTCCCGGTGATCAGCTGACTAAATTAATCCCGGTGATCAGCTGACTAAATTATTCCCGGTGATCAGCTGACTAAATTGTTCCCGGTGATGAGCTGACTAAAATATTTGTATGCTTCTGTGTAGTGCGTTGATAGCTATCACTCAGAATATAAATTGTGTCGCTGTCACAATTGCTGAAATACACACAATTGAGCGCACGATGATAAATTTTTATTTATCACAGTGCCGAATATAATTCAATAAAAACTGATTAATAAATATTGAATATATATACACACACATATATATATATATACACATATGTATATATGTTTATATATTTATATATTTTTATATACATATATTTATATATATACATATATATATATATATAAATATAACGTTAATTTTAAACTTAACATCGCTCACTGTTGCTAACAAGGTTTACATTTTTGGTAACACTTGAAACTAAGCATCTTTGCTGCGGAACTGTTGCTTTGTTATTTGCGTCCTAAACTTGTCTTCTTTTCAAAGAATGTGTGGTGACGTCACGTGCCTGGTGTGGGTACACAACTACTGCAGCGTGACGCAATCACCCAGCTGACTGATCAACAATGTTATTAACTGCAATAATTGATCAGCTCTTCCAGATTCATGTTAATGTTTACGTTATCTTGTGTTGGGATGATCTCCATGCCATGGAAATAACTGTGACTCTCAATTAATAAATATTATATCAGATGTTATTAAATTAATGATCATTTAAACTTATAGAACACTCTGCAACATTTACTTGAATAAATGAATAAAGTTCTAAGTACGAAAAAGTATTTAATGAAACCGTACGAATTCATGTGGCAAGAATATTTCCATAAAAGAGCTCTGGAAACTTGCATGGTACATCTTCTATTAGAAAGCCACTGTGCTTCATTAGTCGAATATAATCATCTAAGACTATTTTTTCAATTTTAGTCTCTGCATTACATAGAAACATCTGTTCAAATTATGATTAAAAAAATGTTCTGCTAATTTTAGTCAAATTATTACCAAACAAATGTGTTTTATGTGACCACAGAATCATTGAGGTTAATGTGTTCAGTAAAAGGAAGGTTAATCACAGCCGTGGTATCAGTGCTACAGCTACGTGGGTGCTGCAGTACTAGGGCCTGATGTCCTGTAGTTAGCGTGCTGTGATTCTGTCTTATTATTGTGAGCAGCTGCAGTGTTATGTTGTCTGTGCCATGTTGCCTGTGCTATGTTGCCTGTCCTGTGTTGTTTGCGCCATGTTGCCTGTGCTATGTTGTTTGCGCCATGTTGCCTGTGCTATGTTGTTCGCGCCATGTTGCCTGTGCTATGTTGTT
>VCRD01005333.1:0-10585 GCA_006783055.1 Trinorchestia longiramus
AATTAGAAAAGTTATTGTTAAAGACCGAAAAAAAGTTCCATTTACTTAACAGGTATTTTGTATGATGCTATTCATTACAAGACACACATTCAAAGAAAATAAAATTTATTGTACTAATGTATTGTTTTCATTAAGACCTACTTATCAAAAAGGAGAAGCATAATACCAAATATAAACAAAAAACATATTGTTCTATTAATAATTAGCTCAGTATATGCCGGTAATTATTTCAAATACATATCTTGGCAGTGATAAATAAAGTGTGTCAAGAAAAACCCTCATATTTCAAACCAGAATAACATGTAACTCAGTCGTAATAACCTTTCAAAGTTAGTATCTTCAGGGGAATGATTTTATTCAGTTTTACGAAGTATGAGTTAGTGTTTAACACTTGTGTGCTCTGCTCATGTTGCTCAGCGAACATCGATGCGATGCTCCAGTTGATTTCTCTGCAGCAGATCTAGACTGATCTTGGGAACTGCTTCTGTGATCGAATTTTTTCCTCTACCATTCTTATTGAAACATTATGTCTCGCTTAAATTGTTTACCATTTTCAAATAGACTTGGTTGTAGATGGAATCATAGAGCATTTGACTCTGGAAGCATGTTACACTGCCACAACAATGTTTGTTCATGCAAATTCTAGACACACCAGCTGCGTTGCTGTGGAGTGACGGCCAGCTTAAACTTCCTTAAAAAAGAGCCAGGTAACCAGGAAGTGTTTTTGCGTTCATCTTGTATACAAAACAGTACACAGTTTTGTATACAAGTACGCCAGTACGCCACCTTTGCCTGAACCACATTAAAGCTGATTCACTATTCGGTGTTCTTTGATTTTCCTCGAGTCAGGTTACACGGGTAGATAGAATAGTAATCGTTGAAATTTGGCTACTAAAATCCTCTAGCAGTACCAAACTTCACAAGGTCCCACGGGCTGATAACATAAGAACGTAGAACTTTGGCTGTTAAAATCCACTAGCAGCACACACATCACACGTTTATTACAATAGCTTCTACAGGTATGAAATAGTCACGCCACGGCTCTCTTAGAGTATGTTTTTATCATTTATTATTGTACATATATCTGAACAACATGTAATAAAGAATAATAGCATCCTCGTTCTATTTCTTCCTAACAGTTTAAAAAGATAGCAATTGAATTATCACTGTAATATACCATATTTTAGCAGCTTATATTTTGAAAAAATAAAGATCGTATATGTGCAACTCGATAAAAAGAAAGTTTATTTGCAATGATGGATGCAGTTCAGATGCACTGGATTTTTAATTCTTAATGTTAACATCTAAAGAGTAGTCAATAATGCTCCAAGCGATTATTCCCATGTTCTGTGCTACAACTTGAAGTAGAGACTTGTAGGAGTACTACGATGAGCTTAATGAAGGTTTAGTCGTATTTCAGACGTCCATCATAGTAACACGCTGGACGTATTTCTCGTCCACCGATGATCAAACAGAAACAGATCAAAGTGGCTACTGAAATTGTACACGGGTTTTCCCGTATCAAAAGCAGTCATGCACACCAATGTACCACTGTGACGATAAACTGTAATTAGAAGCTATTTATAAATGGTTTCTTCAGCATATCAGAAACTATTACACAATCCAGTAAACACTATAAATCGAAATTTCTATCTAACGTAAGATCTTTTCTTTATTGAATCAGACTATTGAAATTCACGTGTTTCTCAATGATTGTTTCGTTTGATTTGCGGTCGGTCGGTGCCAATAGGAAAGATTTGAGAGAGAGTTTGGCACAGGGTGTAGCTAAGTATAGGGGTGAAACGGAAAGGGATACTAGGAGGGAAATAGAAATGAGCGCTGTGCGCACATGTGTTAAGTGGTTGGGATCTGTCCCTGGGGTATGTTCACTTCATATTGAATATCTTCCGCTCGTCTCTCCCACTCTACACAAATGGGAGAGATAAACACTCCATTGAATATCCTTGATTTGCGGGCTTTGCTTCCACATTGAAGGATATGCCTTTGGTATCCACAATACGAAGCTTACAATACATGTATACCCTACCGAACTTTCTCCCATCTAGATCCTTAAGAGCGTGACAGAGAGACGAACCAAGCGAGGAAGGAAGCAACGAACTGTGTAATATTATATAATGGAATTAAAGATAAGCGATACGTGTGAATCTACCTCCATAACAATTTCAATGATTTACAAAATAATTTGTTCTATGTTCTTATATAAAAGTCCTAGGATATAATTCTGAAGTTCATTGAGTAAGGTAAGATTTATTTTTTCCGCATAGCAAACGTTTCTTTGCGGGGTCTACATGTAAATAAATATATTCATCTGGGTTCACGAATCTACGAGCCTACTTTCTCCGTGAGTGAAACGTATTTAGACGTGACCATCTATAGACCACGTCTGTGTCTCTATTCTCTGACCTGCGGACAGTTCCTGCAACTATCTAGTTTATGTTGCATTGGCTCTTGGAAGTACATGGTCATTGATCTAAACTTGCTCATGCCATTGATGATGAGTTCAGAAGGTTGTACAGTTCAGCCCCATAAATACCCAGTTCTCTTCGACTGCGCAAAATATTACGTGAATCATAATGTTTGTTCATATGATAGCCCTTAAGTAGTGTACTTGAATTTTATGAGTTTTTAAAAAGTAAAATTAATTATTTCTTATGTGCCTTCGGAACAACGGTGGCACCTTTTGTGTAAAGCTTGATGTGAACTCCCACAAGATAATTTATGATACTGTACTTCTGTTGACTTCTGTAAAAGTACTTTGTATGTAGCATTGTGGAAATGCTATTCCAGTAAGTAGAATAATAAATTTCTGAATTGTGTCTTCTGACACATGTTTTCTTTGGTTTTCAAAATTTATTAAAAAAATTACTTCATGATATTGCAGATAAAAGGTTGCTGTGCAACAACTGAGCTATGACCTTTGCTTTGTAATACATTTGTAGCTAATCAGGTGAGTGAGTTGCATGCTAAGACAGCCTTGACACAAGAAAACTAAGTCATGGAAGACTACAAAAGTAATAACAGTATAAATTTTTATATTATTTGGGGCAGAAGAAATTCAGCTTCATGCTACCAATATATTCTTAACTTAAACTAATAGTTAGTAAGCTGGAAAACTTTTAGATATTAATTTGTTGCAATTCTTATTTGCTAACACATATGTATATTATTGACATTTTTTATTTTAGTATGAAAAACTAATCTCCAAAATTATGATTGTAATCTTGTCAATTCTCATCTACAGTGCATCTGGTGAGTGTGGCTTTCAAATGAAACTGTTGAGAACTATTACTGGGTGTTGAGCTTCAGTTGTCATTAGATAATCCAATCATTACATTTTCCAATGCAAATTCCTACTGTGCATAGTATGATATAGTGATCATCCTATGATCTGCCCAAGGCACTCATTATTAGATACATGACCTTATAGTTGCTCAAGTTAGTTCCCTTAGGTAATGTTTACCTTGTTAGTCATTTTGAACTAGTTTTCCT
The DNA here is from genome assembly GCA_006783055.1 of Trinorchestia longiramus. Classification (NCBI taxonomy): domain Eukaryota; kingdom Metazoa; phylum Arthropoda; class Malacostraca; order Amphipoda; family Talitridae; genus Trinorchestia; species Trinorchestia longiramus. The sequence goes on from VCRD01005333.1 coordinate 3,511, forward strand.
TTTTGTTCATATATACTAGTTTCTTTAAGAATGGTTATTTTAATCTAAGTTTAAGTTCAAACTACTGCTAACTACTATTCACTCATTGAAGAAATCAAGATCCTTGGTCTACCTGAGCTTCAAATTTACACTTCTGTTCTTTATCAATTTTTTCTATTCCAGAATTAGATGAACACTTTAATTCTTGTTGCTGTTTGATATCAAGTTCTCCATCATGGTTCAACAGGCAACAAATGCCAGTGTCTTGAGCCTGAGAGGTAAGTTTACATGTATAAGCATTCCTAGTTATTTTCACTTTAGTACATCTTCCCTGTGATTTATTGTAATTTATTTTGTGTATGTCATTAAATAGTTTGCCTTAAAAGCTGCCCAGTGTTTACATTATGGTTCTCTTTCAATTTATTTTTAGTGTTCTATGTATTAGGTTGTTACAAAAATAATGGCCGATTTCAGAAGCCTTCCAAACCTTCTAGCAGCCATTATTTTTGTAACAACCTAATAATTGTCTTCTGTTACATATGTAGATCAAATCTAAAATATGTTTTCATGTATTTTATTTTAATCTTGCCTCTGAAATAGGGACAATCAAAATGACAAGCTTATCTATTGCGTTGCTGTTCAGATATCTGGTTTGTGGAGATAAATCTTTAGTACAAATGAGTACAATGGAAATGAAGCTGGGAAGCCCTTCATTGATTTCTGTTAATGATATTGCAAGATTTGCAGAAATAAAATATTGAAGGAAGGTATTGCCTGATATAAAGACTAAATAAATCAACTTACCAGATCTTCAACTAATATTTATCATGCTGTCATTTTTGTTCATGTTGCTACCCTAAAATATCTAGTGGCATGCACAGCTGAGCTTGGATATGTTAACTTATCCAAACTATGCAATGATAGTAGTTTTGATTGCAAGTATTTTTTGCATCTACAATCATTTTCATAGCTCACATAATTTTAGATGTACAGTTGAATCTTGACTCAGAAACTTGATATATTTCATGATTAATTTCACGAACAGAGATGTTTACAAATAACTTTTCCACTTGATTATCTCACCTGTGATAGACAATATCTTTAATTTGTCCAAAGGTATTCAAATTTTTAGATTTCAGCTTTATCTCAGGTGAACAAGCTTATTTCTGTAAATCTATGCATTATGCTTGTTAATGAATGAAGTCTTACTAAGCCTCAAATTTGACTGATACCTGTGGAGAAAATTTTTCTGAGTATGTATAGATACCTCATTTTTTGCTCATTCCATGTTTTAAAATATTTTAGTTCCCATTGATGTTCTTAGATATACAGATTTCAAATGTAAACTGTATTTCAAATGTATAATTCTCCACTGCCTGGGTAGCTGTAAATAATGTGCACATTTTTCGTGCAGTTTTGCGTGTTGCACACGAGGCTCGCATGAGCCATGGGCTGCGCCACAAGGACTACCAGATGTATCGTCAGTACTGCAGCAGGCGGATCAGGAGGCTGAGGAAGAGGTTCGACATCAGACAGGGAGAGAAGAAGTTCCGCAAGAGAGAGCTTCAGCCTACTGCTATAAAAGATGAGAAGTGAGCATCCAAACTTCATCCAATTTGTCAATTTGTTTTTATAGTAAACAAATTATTCATGTTATTGCTTAGAATTGTAGTAACTGTGGCTTCAGTGAATCCATAGGAATGAGAGGTTTTAAAAAATTTATTTATTGTTTTGATTGTCTTGAACAATTTTAATGCTTGAACAGTCAACAACCAATAAAAACTCAATCATTCTTAAGAAATAAGGCTTACACACTAAAATCATTGGAAAATAAACCTATTAAGTTCATTATTTACATTTTAGTGCACAAAGGTCCCTGAGAAATATTACATTTTTATACATGTAGTGGCTGATAAGTATTTTTAATAAATACTTATTTCTCTAAGCTAAGGAGAACTTACTGAGCAAGAGTATTCTGTTCCAGTAAACGGTTCTAACAGAAAATCACATGATTTAGGAAGTCATAGTGCATACCTTCTATGAATAGAGTAGTAATATTGAGCTTTTTATGTATTCCTATGTAGTAATATAAATAGAATAGTAATATTGAGCTTTTTAGAGTAGTTATATTGTTGAAAAATTTACATAAATGAATCTTTGAGTGACTTCATTTATACATAATTAATTTAGATAAATTATTACTATCTGTTTCAAGAGCTTCTATTCTTCAATTTTTAGTGTAACTTTATGGTTTGTAGTTGTTTCAAAAGGCCAACATATCATAGGAATGGCTGTGTTTGACTAATATTTTCGTTTTGCAGTATATCCTTCATGGATACTTTTAGAAAAAAGGTAAAAATTGATAACTTCATGTTGCATTTTTGTTCCTTCCTTCCCTTCATTTCGTCGTATGGCCCGTCATTGGTTTTTACTACGTCATGAAATTGAATAACACATCTCTCTCTTTTTCAAAGCCATACCTCTCCTTAGTTATGGTGATGTGAAAGAAAAGAAAAAATTGCTAGAAATAGGAAATCTGTAGGCTTGGAGAGCAGCAGCAGGAAAGATGGCACAACATTCAGTGTGACTGTTGCACTGAACACTGTTGCAATGAGTTAGCCTCATTTTTTGGCTCATCTGTCTTATCGGTATCAGAGAGGAAACACTCTTTGCATTCTGAATGCTACAGACAATCAGCACACATTACATTATCCTTACTATGTAGTAACACTCATGCTGTTGTGCCTGCATTTGATGACGCCCTGCGTGTGCAGGTTGCTGGTGCTGCCGCTGCTGATGGCGGAACGCTACTGGGCGTATGCCATGCAGCTCAAGGAGGAGAGCATGCAGGACCCACGCAAGAAGTTTGCACTCAGAAACAAGCTCAGGAAAGCTGCAACCTACTGTGTCAACTTCGAAAAAATTGTTGAGGTGAGAATAACATGTCTCTCAACTGTTACCTTTAAGAATTGTCTCATGTCCGTTCTCTACCTGAGAGCTTATGTGGTCTAAAATGGACATGTAACTATAATTTTGCTATCCAAGCTAATGAGAAATGTACACATAATTATTGGATCTGTTACACTTGGATTTTGCATTGATGAACAAATGTATTAGATTTTATTGTGCAATGAAATTGTACTGATAAATTCATAAGTGTGAAAATATTACTGTACCTAATACCAACAACGTCCATCTGTGTATGGAAATGCTGTGTTAGTGCTATAAGTACATGCGTTGTTTTCATTTTCATCATTGTCTAAAGAACTTGGTGCTATAATACTTAAGGTGTTCCAAGCCAGTCTCACTGAATAGCTTCATTTAGCTTACGTTCGTACCCAAGTTAGAAGGTCTTCTATTCCTTTCAGGAGGCTAACAACCTCATTGTTAGGATTCTTGGACAGCCTGAGTATAAACATTTCTGAAGTTATGCAGTCATAGTACACCTCGTAGTGGGATGCTCCGATCATCTTGACTAAATCTGTGCGTTCCCTAATAGCTAACTAATAACTATAGTTTAGTATCATGGACTCGCTTACGTACCAACTCCGATGAGGCTCTCTGTCCCTCACCAGTGTGCTTAAATTATTCATCCTGTGTAAAATTGAAATATATCTACTTGTATTACCATCATATAATACAGTTGTAGCCAATTATACATTTAAAATACTTTGCTTGTTGAGTATGCAACATAGTACCTGGTTGAGAGAAGAGTACTTTCTCAGTATGCTGTAAAATATGTCCATACACATAATTCGTAATAGCAGTTCCACAAGAAATGTCATGTTACTCATCATACTTGAGGTCGAGACGTGATGAATAGATGGCATGCCTGTTAAGTGGTAATGACATACCTGTTAAGTGGTAATGACATACCTGTGAAGTGGTGTTTTTGGTACAGGCTTGCGGGAAGTGCGATGCTCGCACCCAGCTTGAGGTGCAGGGCTACAGCGCCTGGCTGCAGGGCACTGTGCTCTTTGAGCTCGCTGAGTGGACACAACAGTGGGATGCTCCGATCGTCTTCTTCAATAAGGCCATGTAAGTATGCCTTGATTATTGGCGCTAGTTGTTTGTTGAAGCTCTTGCTCGCGCTTTTCGTGTGAAGGAAGCTGTGTTGTCATGCTTAGTTAGACCACCATCTTCTTTGTGATGTAGTAAAGTGCTTGTTAATTTACTGGAGCTGTGTAGTAAGATGCTTGCTTGTGCTTTTCTCATGAAGCGATACGATCACTTTTAGTGTCGTCATCATCATTTTCTATAATGATACATAATAGTTAAAGTTTATTCAGTAATTACTGACAAAATAATTTCATCATTATTTGATATCAACACGTGAGGTGCTCCTTGGCACCAGGACGAAGACCCCCCTAGCTATAAAAAATCGTTATGTAGGGTACTGAAATTTCGCAGTCTAGGTTCATTTTAGCAGTTGACCCACAAAATGATACCAAGAACATTGATATGCGCATAATTAATTATGTTATGGTAAATTAAATTTTGCAAACTTTCTATAGCGATTACTCAAAACTTGTTTTTGGCCTCTTTGTCCTTGTGACACGCAACGCCTTAAATAATTTCATCACTGTAGGGGAGTTTTGCGGATTTTGTGCTTTCGCCATAAAATTACAAGCTGTCTTCATAAAAAATCTGTGGTGACTGTAGTTACTTTTCAGTTTGATAGACAATGTTTCTTCATTGATACTTTAGCAGCTTCAGGTTCTTAGTGTGGATTGCTGAGTTTTCCCTTTAGTAGTTTCTATGATTTATGATATGAAAAGAACTGTCTGTTTACCCATCACAGTTTAACACGTTTGTTGCGATTGCCTGATTGGTGTAAAACTTCACTTTGTACGCATAGTCACTAGAAGGATCTGAAAAAATTACAGAACCTAACCTAAGTGACCCACCGGTGGGTCACATCGCAACAAACGTGTTAAGGACAGAGCGCCTCACGCACAGCAGGAAAGCGGCAAAATTGGATAGCCTCCAGAAACGTACTGATGAATTATGTTATTTCAATGGGCTGTATCATCTAGAATATACTCAATTTTTTACTTATTTAAAGTTCTTCCAGACCACCAAATGAACGAATTGAAAAAAACAAGTTACCGTGTGAATGTTTAGGTAGTCAACTGGTGTCTAGAACGTACTAAGCTTTCATTAGAGGTGTTTGTACACAGTTATCTATGTAGAACATATATTATCTATAGCGTTGTATGACGCTCATATTTGTACATGTACCTCAACACTGACTTGTGCACGGCCGTGGTATTGCCAGCGCCATTTACTCGAAGCTGAGTGAGGCTGTGACGGAGGAGGAGGCTGGGATCATCAAGGGTCTGGTGGCAGAGGTGGAGGTGCAGTTGCGGTACTGCCGTCATCACCTCGGTGATAAGGCTGCCACCTCCTCACTTCTTGCAATGACAGACGACTCTGCACTCGGAGAGAAGCTCAATGTGAGCTCCTTTATTTGCACCTGTCCTGGACTTTCTCTTATTTGGGAGACTTTGGCTTGCTCTTATTTGAAACATATGTTAACTCGCTCGTATTTGGGGCCGACAGGGACTTGCTTATCGAGTATTTGAAACAAACCTTGACTTGCTCTTACTTGGGACAAACTCTGACTTGCTCTTATTCGGGACAGACCTTAACTTGTCCTCACTTTTGTCAGTTCATTAATTTTATTTGGGTTCGGTTTGTTCAAAATACTAGCATTGATTATAGTAGATCAAAGGGAAAGGTGTAGTTGCATTTTGATTTATATATTCTTTCTTGTACGTATGCATGACCAATTTTGATTCACTTAATGCTACCATTTTCTAGATTTCTTGTGCATCCAATTTTTTTAACTAAACAATGGTTGATGATATAAAATATCCCCAAAAGTTGCTGTAACTCGTTTGTAAAGTTGTATGATAATGAAACTATGCACTGTAATTCGTCCGTGTAAATGTCACGGCAGCAAAGTGTTACAGGATGCTCTGCTGTGAACTTCCCCGATCCAGGAGATCATTATTGTCCTTGCGAGCACTACTAATGAGCTCATTGAATTTTTTAATTATTTGCTGAGATTATGACCTATTGTACAGGTCTTGGATTATGGAATATTACTGCACGTGTGCCAGTGGAACTGAGTAGCTGTGTCTGCACAGGTGTTGGTGTCACAGGCGCGGGAGAAGCAGGCGGCGACGTTGAGCGAGGTTTCGTGGCGTGGACGCACACTCACCGTCAAGCAGGAGAAGGTCTTTTATTTTTGCCTCCTGTCATCAGTGACTGGGGGCTTGCATAAGCAAATGTTTTGCCTGCTTTCATGAGCGGATGCATGTGTGGATACTAATGTGTCTTCATCTTATTCGTAAAAGTTATATTTTAATATTTCGAAGTATTATTCATGCGTATTTTATGGATGAGTTCAGTTGTGCAATATGTGCTCAGTTTAATTTTGTGATTTGTTTTCAAGGATTGTTTTTGCACTTATGAATAAATACTCTGGACTTGTTTGAATCGTAATGTGTCGAAATGAGAAATCAAAGCAACAATCTCAAGTATACTGATTCCAAAGTTTTTCAAACAAAAGACATTTGTTGCGTATATCATCATCTAGCCTGCACTGGTTTCTATTGGAGGACGTGTTTTAATGTAGTCTTTTTCTTAACACCTTCGCGCGCACCCAGAACGGCTATAGCGCACACCATCCTAGGACAGGACGGCTATAGCCGTCGTTATGCGCGGTGTCAACGTGTGATATTCAGAAATGTTTTTGTGTGAGAAATCTTTTGACTTCTGCTTTGTATAGGAAATTTCTTCTTTCCTACTTAGAAGCCTTTGTTTTATTTGTAAAGTGATATTTCTTTTGTGAATCTCTTCGTAGTACTAGCTAATGCCATTGTTTATGATATTATTAATTATTTAAGGGATGTTTCATCATATGCTCGGGAAGAAGTTATTTCCTTATCAATGTTCTTTGACATTCATGTTCAAAATATCATGCCCTTCATTCTGCGGCAATATGGTCTATCTTGCACTGCTTGTACAGAGGATGCCTCCTACTGAATGCTTACCAGAACACGTGTTGCAGGTGCGCCTGTTCCTGCTG
>VCRD01005333.1:10683-35719 GCA_006783055.1 Trinorchestia longiramus
GTGTGAGGCCGTACGTGTGTGTCAGAATTCTGCCCGATTAGTTTTGCATTCAGTTGTATGCTTGTGTCGTCCCAAATCAATTTAGTAAGAAATGGGTGTGAATGTCTTAAATTCGTGTTTAAGAGAACAATGATAATGGTGTACAGGTAATTTTTATTTACTTGCTGTAGGACTGCTTTTGAAAAAATTCCGGGGTTTATAATGAATTATAATGAATTGACAATCTTGTTGTTGAGATAAGCTTTTTCTTTGCTTTCTCTTCTTACATTTATCAGTCGGCGCTGCCTTTTCGAAAGTTTCCAGTGAAGGATATTCTCCATAGTTTAAAAGGCAAGCGCTGAAAATGTAAGAAAATTCCTAACACAAATATACATAAAATAATCAAAAAATTTTTATCCTAAATTTTAAATTAGTCGATATTTTCGTTATCGTTTCCAAACTGCGTGGCAACAAACACACACATGTATAATACACAACGGAATTTTTTATATAGCGTTTGTATGGATATGTGGAATTCTTCAGTGTTTAAAATACTTTGTACATTTAAATGTCGATAGACCTCGGCAAGTCGTAATGTCCATATATATGTGAATACCGTTCTGTTTTCCATTAATGTATAGCTCACTGCAATAAAATAAGCGTTTATTGGATAAATTTGAATTTTTTATCATCTAATGTCATGTTTTTCATGATTTTCAGAGTTTCAAGACCCGTCAGGCAGCCAACACTGGCCCTGTGTCGAGCGGACACTTCCTGTACTCGTATCTGTGCTACCTGCGTCTACGACTCACCCTGGCACGACACATGGCGCTGCTCGCTCAGTACAGTGCCATCATTGCGGGCAAGGCATCGGTGGGATATTGAATAAAATAAAGCAATAGGAACGAGCCGTTTGTCCCATTCTTGGGTCGATACCAAAGTTCCATGTCGTAAAATATACTTAGTTCTCGTAAATATGTCCACAGCTACTCTTCGTTTGCAAGCGATCTTAATATCAAAACCTGTAGCCGTGGCAACTCGTATCCGTTGATGTATTAGTATACGTAATGTGAAACTATAGTCTATTTGAGTATATTATTTGTAGTATTTACTTGTGTTCTAGTTCAAATAGTATAGTAGGTGTTGTATGAGCTAAAACATTACTACTGGAGCGGCATTGGAACATATTTTAAGTGAATTAGAGTCTGAGGTTCTTCCTGCTTAGATATTACATGTAGATGGATTACAATGAAAGGTATTGTCAGTTATCGTCTCTATGTCACTACGTTCTCCTCAAAGGTGAGTAAGACTTCGAATTTCCCCTCTAGAAGATGTCTTAAGAATATGACTTCCTTAACGAAGTAGTCCAAACAAACTACAGCAACTTGAGCTGCTAGGGTTGCAGTTTCTTGGTAGCCTTGCATCAAAAGTTACGTAAGCTGTTATTGCCTTTACCTTCTTTGGATTTTGCCAATTAACTGGCGCTCCTGCGCAATCCTATTTTCAGTTTATTGTTCAGGTGGGGTAATTTTCATTAGAAGCTGCCATACTACTGGCAGTTTCCAGACCACTCCAGATGATGCTGCCTGTTAGTAACGGAGTGTGAGACTGCATTAGAACTAGAAAATAGCTTCGGAAGTTGACGTATTGTTTGTTCTGGTGTGACGTATTATTTTACACTGGTGATAATGCATCGACATATAAACACAGAGGCTTCTCAGCTTCCCAGTTCGGAATGAACTAATTTGGTCGAATTTAACGTACCAGAACTTGTTACCTGCCTCCTCTAATACGTAGCCTGTAAAGAGCAGGCAGTGACGTAGCCGTGCAACCAGCGTGGACTAGGACTAGTATGTACTGTGATGGTAGCTCTCTTTAATTATCAACTTGTGCTGGATACCGTGTCACGCGTCACGACTGTTTTTGTACCTCAGAGCTACAGCGCTAAACGCATTGAAGTCTTCTTTGGCCTCATTAATGAAGTATTCGTATTTCCATTGGTAATAACAAATAACTTCAGCTCATTCATTACACGTTAGTGCTGGGTCTTACAAAACGTCTGACTTCAACCCACGTTATAATACCGTTGATAATTGTCTTCAGTTAAATACTCGCTATTAATGAGCATATTTTATTGTTTGTTCTCACCTTATTCAGAAGTGGTCATAATATATCGATCAGCAGGCAATAGATGTTGGTTGCGATAAACAATGAACTTACACGCGTGTTACGCAGGTGCTTTGTATAAAAATATATATTTTTCTGTTGTTGACTTCCCTTCATTTTTTATTATTGAAATTGTTCGGTGCTTTGTGCAAATTAGTCCTTGTACTGAATCAATTACCACAATGGACTTCTAAAGTAATATTCGAATATAAAGTGTACCGCATTTGGCAAGTAGAAGTGTTGCAGTTTCTTGTGGTGCGTGTTGCAGGCACCGAAAGGGTCGAAGGTGCCTCGAGACCAGGACGTGGTGCGCCTCTGCGACTTCTCCATACAAAACTTGAACGAGATGTGTCAGCTTGCTGGACTTGAGGACGACCTTGAGCTTAAACAAGAAAATGACACTAAAATAGCTTACTTCAAGGCCCTCAGGTATCTTTTGGTTAATGTTGATGCAGTAGATGGAATCCATGTGCTAGCTCACTTGCAGGCCTTCAGATGTATCGCTGTAGCTCTTGATGCGTGATGATATTTTAGGGTCATCTAGCATCGTACGAGCGGTGCTAATGTAAGCTTCAACGCTCTCAGATACCATATTTATGTTACTCTAGGTGCTTGCAGTTAAGATCATGTACTGAGAGACATGAATAAACAGGGTGAGGTGTAAATACTATCACAAAACAAAAGCAGTGTTTTTTTGAGAAAAGACATTTATTTCGAGATCTGACTTTGACAAATAGTAATTGTTTTACTAATCTAAGACTGCAAAAAAAATTTATTCAAAATGCTTCTCACTGCTTAGTGAAGTCTTTTAGAAAAGTTTTTATAACCGCATGAACTATTTCTAAGGGTACTTTCTCCCACCATTTATTCAATTTTTACTTTAGAACTTTGATGCTCTGGCAAGGAGTAGAGTAGGCTTCACCTTTATGATTAATTTTATAAAGTTTTATTGGGTAATATATGTCAAACAATAATTATTAAGATTGATTTGAAAATGTGTAGCAGGAATTATGTCACACCCTGTACCTTGTTATTGATGTTGTGATCTTGGTTCATAGGTCGCATAGTTTTGCCTAGCATGAATTTGAAACTCAAATCAGAAGAAATCTTTCAATGTTAGCTTATGACCAATCTGGTGTGGAAAAAGTTTCGAGATTTTTTTTTATCAAAATTGGATTGTGTAAAAAATTTAGTGCTTATTTTTCTCAAAATTTAAGCATTTAAACTTTGAAGTGTGATGGCCCATGTCTTTTGCTAAGCTGATGGAGGTTATGGCCCCCGACAAAATGTGTTGCTCTCCTTACTATTTGTAATAAAGCTACTTTGGTCGCATAAGTGTAAATAATTACTCGTTGACTTGTCTGACCTACTTTTCAGTAATATCGACACGATGCTTTAACTTGTTTACTCCGCAGATGTTACCACGTTGCTGAGAGCTACGCCAAGCAGGAGAAGTGGGCGGAAGCCTTAACTCTCTACAAGCGCTCTGAGCAACGTATTGCAGAGGCTAAGGCTTTGCCTAACTTGAATGTAATCATTTTTTTCTTGACGTGCGATGACTAGTTCAGTGGAATTGACTATATTTTGATTCAAATTTTAATTAACTTAATAACAGTTTCCTGTTGAATCAATTCACGTACATGCTTCATCTTTCTGGTAAATAGAACTAGTGCTTATATTTTCCTTTGAGAAATAAGAAACTTGGAATCACGTGTATGAGCTGGAGCATACTTTTTATCTTAGTTAATTTATACCTGAATTTAATGTATTTCAGCTAAGACACCTTGTCTACTTTAGTTGATAGCAGATTATTTTGATTATAGTATTGATAATTTTAGTTGTGGTAACTCCATCATTTTCGTGACTGCTGCGTTGTGGTCAGGATTATTAGTTCACCAAGGAGCATTTCATGAACGATTTTTTACTCTGTGTGATCGAATTTGGTTACTTTGATACTCGTTTTTTTACTCGTGGTTATTCTTTTGGTGTAGTCGTTGTTGGAGGTGTGCTCTAACCAATATTCAGGAGTGATTCCTAGATTATTATTATCTTACTGTATTAACTTTATTGATCGTATTATTTATTGTGGATAAAAAGCGGTAAAGTGTAATTAGTTAGGCGTAGTTATAACTAGCTTACATGAAATGGCAGTTTGATATGCAGCGCAGAATTGATTGCTTCATGACGTTGTGCTGCAGGAGAGCGACGCTGCGTCGCTGGACGCTCTGTCTGAGCAGCTGGCTGGGATGAGCGTGTCTGTGAAGGCCCAGGCTCTGCTACCCTCTCCCTCCACCACGCCCCAGCTCAGCCCTGCACATTCCATCAAAAAGGTCCTTACGATCCTCTCACTCACAATTTATGACATCAACTACAAAAACCAATTCTTTCATTCCTTGTCTGCTTTGGGCGCCTTTTTCGGAGTCCTGGAGGTGGTAGTTGTTGTGGTTGTTTTACTCTGACATTTGTAGTGTTTGTAGTCGCCCTTTGCACTGCCCGTAGTTTTCTGCTTTCCATGCTCTACATTTCTTGTAGATTAGTGGGCTGGATTAATTAATTAATCCAGCCCACCTGATTAATGCAACCTGATTTCAACCCTAATGTGAGGCATGAAGGTGTCTAGGCTGCTTGGCACATTAGAAACATTTACTACTCGACTTTTTTTTCATGTAGCTCAGTAATTTACTTGAGAAAAATCTTGAATTACATCAAACCTAAAGTGTTAAAGGGAGATGCAACCGGCCTAAGACTTACGTTTGTCACACAGCCGCTATCAGAGCGCATGGACGAGTACGTGGAGGATCAATGCCTGCTGAATCACACGAACCCTCGTGTGCTGCCCATGCCTCCATCGCTGTCTCCAGTGCCTTGCAAGCCTCTCTTCTTCGACCTGGCACTGAGTCATGTTACCTACCCGTCTCTGGAGCACCGACTGCCTGCTCCTGAGGAGCCTTCACCAGCTCAACAGAAGGCTGCTCAGCAACCTGGTGGTCTCTCAGGACTCGTGAAGGGCTTGTGGGGATGGGGGTCCAAGAAATAGATGGTATTTGTTGGTTTTCCACTGACTGGTCACTTCTGATGCTTTCAGTTCTGGTATATAATTCGATATCTATTGGAAATTTATATAAGTTTTGAACACTAGTGAGGACTGCAGTAAATTATTAAATGCAAATTGGCATAAAAGAATAACAGCTGCTGGAAAGAGTGGATTACAAACTTTAGGAGATGCAATTGACACTTGAAATAGGATGTAAAATATTTATTGCTGATGAGTAGGACATTTCCAGTTGGAAATCTTCATGTGAAAAGATCATACCTGGCAACACCACCGTATTTGAGGCTCGAGAAGTGAGATCGGTACTATTTTTCTATATTTTTCCATGTTTATTTATCAATAGAATCGGATCTCATGGAGAGTTTTTCATGATTAAGTTTAATAATCACTGTGGGCTCGTTTCTCCAGTCAAGTTCGGCTGCCATAAAGTTGCTTCATGATTTTTTTATTTTAATAACACCAAACCTAATTAAATTATAAAAGTAAGTCATATATCAATTGAGGAGAGATCACGCAATTTTATTATCACGTTTAAAAATTAGAGCCTTCTTATATTGTCGTTATTTCAGTAAACAAATGCTGATTCTTTGCACCGTAATTTTCCTGTTTTCTAAACCATTAAGAGAGATTTTGTTGACTTTTTCAACGATGTTTTGAGTCCGTGTTCAAGTTCAGTGGGTTTATTTCTATAAAGCGCCGTCCATTATTGTTGAAATCACATGTCGTGCATGTTCAAATTGTGAGATCTGGCACCATATACTGTTGTATCTTTTTACTATGTCTCCTGTTACTATCAATTTGATTCCATTTTTAGCCTCAAAAAAGAATTGACCTATGATTCTAGTCCCGATTATTCCACGATAGACAGTAACTTTCTGTGCATGAAAAGGTTATTCGTAAATTTCCATTGGGTTTTCAGCACACCAGACCTCTATTTTGTGTTTTGAAGCATCCAGTGATGTGAAGGTGTGTTTTATCAGACATGATTAGACTCGTGACCAAAGTCAGCTCATTGCTTATGCCCAAAAATAGTGTCAACTTTTTTGACAATTGCAAAATTTTCTATTACATTAAGCTTCATAACAAATCCCTGGTATCTCTTTGATTTGAATACATAAACTACTCGTATAGCTTTACTAGTTTTTGTGTCATTAATTTTTACAGGTCAATTTTGGGCAGCCTTTTATATCTCTGACGGAAATTTTTTTTGGTGTAAAATAATTAGAATTGTCATTTATTATATTTTACATAAAGTATTGATTCCATTAACTCGCTAGACTGGAGACAACTGGACTGGTTTACAACTAGACTGGATCTGTAAAAAATCAACATTATGACCGCCAGGAAAGAGAATTTGAAGCTTATTTCCATCATTGTTTCAAATATGCACCCTATGGGCATATTATTTTGATTCGAAATGTAACGTTCCATATTTTTTAGCACACAGCTAACTGAATATTCAGTGAGCCTAGGAAGGTAGTCTTGTAACTCTTTGACTGGCTTAGCTGGAATGTATTTTTCATACCTTTGACTATCACTAAGCATCCACGGTCACAGTGCTAGCCACTATCTTAGAAAACTCAGAAGAACACAAACTGCTTAAATTCCCCCGTGTGTTATACATCACAGGTATTGTGCAAGTTCAATCCACTTGCAACAAAACTTCGACTGTAGTGTTGGCATGCATGGTTGTTGGCACAATTTATTGACCAGTTGAGTGTTTAAATTGTACCAAGAACCAAATATTGCCTAGTTTCCGGGCTTTTAGACGCATTCTCTTAGACTGGGTTTATCAAAGCTGACATTTTGGCGAACTACCCGGTGTGTATTGATTGTTTGTATTCGTTCCTTTAAATTTGCTAGTTTACACTTTAATTGTTGTTCAAGAAAACGATGCGAGGAATACGTTCTTTCTCTCCAGTAACGTGCCAAAATCTCTCCCTGGGAAACTTTTCTTTGGTAGTGAGAGTTGGCAATCTGGACAGGCAGCCTTGTACTCAGTTTTTTAATTCATTGATATGAAATCTTTCATTGTTTTTCCTCCTTCTGCGATACTGGGTGTCAAGGTTAGATGCGTAGGTGGGGCTTCTGCGTTTTGTTTCTTCTTCTTTTCTATTTTCATAACTTATTGATTAATAGAAGAATTTCTATCTACTCTTAACCTTACATTTTATTTTCCCTTTTAAAATGAGTCTAATTGCTTGTCTCACTGTCTGATGGTACTCGATTTAACTAATATAGAATCCTTTTCTCATGTGTGTTTGTACTTTGTGAAGCAATTTAATCAGAGATAAACTATCTCAATTTGTATTATGAACCGGTTAAATCTCTATAATATCGTTGTATTCGAGCTTAAATTGACGTAAACACCAAAACAGTCTTGCGCTTCAGTTATGCCTGACAAATGTATTATACTACATCTCAATAAGAAGTCATGTGGCCAAAACCAGATATTCTAACCCTAATTTTAACATGATGAATAGAGGTTTGCTAAAATTCGATAAATTCCCATGAACTTCATTTCAGTAAAACTCGAAGATCCTTTGGTACGTGATTCTGTACAACCAGGGTCGCTGTCAGACATCAAGGATCTGCTTTAAAGTTTTCCGGTTTTTGAGTGCTGTTAGTGAATTATCGAATAAAATAATGATCTCGAAGTGTCCCAAAACAGAGTTCCAATGTTTTAATATCTTGCATAAACTTGACTTTCTTTATGCTACGCTCCGGGTTTGCGCTTCATTACTGGAAGTAAGCATCTTTGTTACCTGCTATCAAGTTCGTATGTTTGCCATTGAAGCTGATTTCTAATCTGACTTGAGTCACTTCACTTGAAATTCTGAGGTAAAAATATAGCTGTACATTTATTACCTTTCGTTAGTATGTGGATAAATATCTGGTGCAAGTATTGCTGACAGAAAGAATTGCAATATTATTGACCCGATGAGGAATGATTGTAAATTGTTTGGTGCCGCAAGGGAGCAACAACTGCTTAGGGCCTGACAAACCCTCGGTCCCTCAGTCAATCTATGACAATTTGAACTTTCTATTAAAGAGGGAATCAATAAGGATTTGGTCACCGATGCGTTAATATAAGGCTTCTACTCACGTATTTCTAAACATCGCAACGCTGGTGTTTGCATGGCTGTCGTTGCTTGCTTTAAATTTTTATCATTTTAAGATACGGTTTCTTTCGCCACGATTGATTTTTTATTTTAGTAATCGCCTGACATTTTTGAACATGAACCGCCCATGAGTACACGTTGCGAGTTTTAATGAAATGAAGTTTAAGCATCCAGTCCTACTTATCCTGAGGATTAATAGACTTTATATTCATGGGAGACACGTGATAATGCTTGTCTTCGTTAGTGTATCTTGAAGCCTTGGTGTTCTCCAGAGGTATTGCTAGTGTAATTTTTGGAACCAGCTATTGCTTATAAAGAGTACTGTAGCTTTATTTGTTCGACCTTGTCTTCTGTTTTTCTAGAGATTGGCTGATTCTCAGGTATCGTTTCTTTTTAATCTCGCCGAGGTACTTACTGTCTCTTTTTGCCGTTTATGGCAACAAGAACGCTAAAGCTGGACATCCTTCACTACTTGTTTAATATTTTTCTATGGTTAAATATATAGAAGTGTAAAGGAGCTCATTGGAGACTCGCTGCCTTGAAGAATCGGTAGTTGTAGAATGAGCCACACTTAAGAACTTGGAAAATTATGGTGTTGTTATCGTAGACAGACGGTTATACTGCCAAACAACGACGGTGGCGTTAGCGGTATACTTCACCCACTGAATAACAATATGACATGGTTACTACGCTGCTTAACATTTGTAGAGCGCATATGGAAGCGCCCAATACGAAGCAATTGGATGTTGGCTGCTGACCAGTAGAGCCTATACGACTACGCTGTTGCAGCTTTTGCTGGTGACAGCTAAAGGGAATAAGTTTTATGGCAGGTATTTAGATTGTTGCGCTAGTGTTACTCTGTTTTCAAAGAAATATTTCTAAATTGTCGAGCGCCATCGATGGAAAATGTTTTCAGTGATGGAGAGGTATGAAGAGTATTTAACCCCTTCCCGTCTCATCACTGTCGCCGGGGACATTGAGTTCCAGCGTGCTGTCCAGAACTACTTTCTACAAATTCAGCAAAAATGGTTATGAGAATTTACAAGTCAGAGTTTGACCTCTTGTGCGCCTGTGCGAACATTCTGGATGAGAACAATCTATTATAGTAAGACTAAATTCATCGTGCGTGAGCTTAATGTGCTTACTTGATGTAAAACTGGAAATAGGAATTACAATAAAATAATTGGTTTGCTGCACCTTTCTATGCTAACTGAACGAACGAAGTGGTCTTATGATCGACATGTTCATCCAAACCAGGCATTGACGACCCTTCCCGCTGTTTCTGTACCAACCAGCTACTCAATAGATGTTTTTTGTAGCTTATCTTTTCAGCTTCGGACTGCGTGGTTAATTCATATTATTCATTTAGTAAATTTCTATGAATTTTGTGCAGCTTATCTTGTCCCAAGTAGGCATGTTTGTTCTATTACTAAATAAAAGTCACTGCTAGCCACTAGCTGCAGCTCCAAAAAAAAACCAACAATGTCACCGGCTCCAGACCTAGCTACCCACATCAAGGAGCTTCGGCGGCGGCGGCAGATAGAAGAAGAGAGCGATGAAGAGCTGATACCTCCAACCCCCACTGATGAGGCTGGCGATATACCTGTAGACAATGAGTCTACTCCAGAAAGCCCAGCACCGTTGAATGTTGAAGGTGCATGGGCTGCTGTTGGGTTTGCTGTAGTACTCGTAGTGGTGGGGCTGCCTGTGTGGTGGCGCACCACTACTGTGTACCGCGCACCTCTTCCCTACTCCGCTGTGGAAGAGCTGTCTGGTCTCAGGCGACTGCACTTTATACCCATCACCGTACTGGCTGAACGACCAGCCGATGGTGTTCCTTTTGCAGCTGCACTCAAGTCCCAATTGAAAAAGCCAGGTTTGTATGCAAAATTTATTGACTTGAAGAAAATGTGTGCATACAGTAGAATGCTACCTGTAATAAAGCCGCTAATAATTAGAAATAGTTCTACATATAAATGACTTTTCTCACGTATAAAAAATCGTTGTAAAGTTATGATTTAAAATTGTTTGATAGCTTAAAAATAGGGCCTATAAATTAGAAATTAAATAAACGATAGAGTTAATAACATTGAGACGCAATTATTCAGTCACTCGAGGCCTTCAAATATGAAGTATAAAACTAAATATCTGGATTTTAATTGTGACACATTGCAAAACATTTGAATGCATGACGTGTGAGGCATACAGAAACTCTAGACTTTATGCGAGTTCATTGTTTTCTAGAAGTTGCCAGGTCTCAAATTAATGAAGGAATTGTTTCAGGCCCAGCACAGTACCGCATTCACTCAAGAGGCCTCCTCAAGCCTCAGGAGGTAGCGGTGCGTGGCGCTTCATCCCTCACTGAGTTGGTGGAGGACATACTACAGACTACTGTGCTGCACAGTGGCACTCTCACGCTGCTGCTCCTTGGCTCGTCTGCCCTCCTCAATCCTCATCAGATCCATGTTACTACAAGCAATCTGGTCATCCTTGCACCCCATGCCGGTGAGACTACTTGCTGATATTTGCTTCTTTTTGTTGAATCTGAAAATATCCTGTCATACTAATTAGAAGTTTTCTATTCTCTGACAATGGTGGTGAAGTGCTTTTCAACTTTGCTTCTAGCGTCTAATACGGCAGTACCATGGGTTGCTCCTGATATGTGCTATTTGTTCCCGGGGAAAACTAAAGGTTAGGCCTTATTATGTTGATTGGAAGCTGCTAACATTGCACTCATAAAATACACTTGGACATTGTTGCACCGAATGTTTCAACGAGATTATTTCGTGAAGGTGTATGATATGGAGCATCTGCAATTTTAACTTTGAGGGAAATTATAAAGTACTTATAACCCATTTTAGAAGTAACTAGTAAGTGCAGAGCAGAAACTCTTGTCTTGATTAGGGACAGGATGCCACGTACTTCCTCAACTCGCATTTCTGGCAGTTCTTCTATTGTTCATAGTTGTGGTGCATGAAATTGGTTCTAATACAATATTTTATGCAGCCATATTACTATTTTTTCGATAATAGAGGAGCTTTTTTGCTCTTTGCAGGTGGATGACATCCACGGGGTTAGAATTTTTGTGATTTTTGCTTATTTGAAATGACGCTCGTATCTTTATGAATTATGCCAATCAGTTCACAATTGGCGTATTATTTATTGCGTGTTGCTATGAAATACATTGTTGTACGGTCTAATTGAGCAGACGTGTCTGCGGTTGCCTCTGTGCTGAAGGCTATAGCACTCGACGTCCCCATTGGTAAAGAGCAATCAGTGGCCTTGAGAAGCTCATACCGTCCTCCCATCCCACCGCCACACAAGGTTTGATTTCATTCAATTTTTCATTATCCTGACTTGTTCTCTGGTCCGGGTTTCTACTGAGTTAGTTTTATTTTCTTATGTAGCTGTAACATGGTGTACTAAATTTGCTCTAGAAATTTAAATCAAACATGCTGTACTGTGATTATTAACCTACTTTTTAGGAACACTCTCAGTCTTATTCTAGTTAACGGTACACCAGAAAATCTAATCTTGCTTCTTTTAGTTCAGTCAGAAATTTGTTCTGTATTGGATGAGTCTATGGAGAAGCCATTTCATTTTTAGAAATTACGAAATAAATCGAGGTAAATAAAAAATAGATGCTGTATGAGAATATTAAATCCCAAAATTATTCTGTGTTAACAAACTAATAAAATTGTATGTCATTTTTTGTGCGCTCTACAGTTTGTCATTGTTTTTATCCGAGGTAGAACTTTTTGAAATAAATTTTAATTTTTCACACTATTAGTGGAAACAGTAGTCATTATCATTATTATATTAAGAGTTAAACAGTAAAGGTGGCTACAGGTTGTGAGTGAGCCGCACTACAGCCTAACTGTAACACTCATGCTGCCTGAGCCGCACGCCTTCCACGCACACTGGCAACCCGCTGCTGCTGTTGCAGGTAACCACGTGTCAAATTATAGCCTAGTCTTATTTTTCTCACTTATGTTGTTCTTTGACTCAGTCACATGAGTTGTGTTGCTATAGAAAAAGTACTTTTAGTTGAACTGGAGGGTATTTTGAAAGCAATCTTGAGCAATGTTTCTAATAGTTCTACTCTGAGTAATGCTAGTATGAATGTAATAAGTGGAAATAACATTTCGTGTTTCTGTTGAGTAATAAAATAGGTACAAATACATGGTGTGGAAGACATGAACTGATGGTATTTTCTTGTGCTTTAGGATTTCATATTCACTACAGACATTACGGTCACCTTGAACTCTTTGATCATGTCCGTGTGTGACAGCATACTTGAGGCCTCTGCTGGACCAGTTGGAGAAGATACAGCTGCGTGTGAGCGTGCGCTGTCAGCAGCTGTACATGACTCCACTGTCAGGTATAGAGCCTCAGTGGCAGCAGGAACACAGCCACTACGCCGTGCTGCATCACCAGCTCCCTTTAGCCATCAATGCAATCGAAGCTAAGCTTGGTTAGTGATCATAAAAACTGATTGTGCTGAATATAAACGATTTCATACTATTATTGATAATTTTGTTTCCACTAACAATGTTATGTAATCATTAGTATCAAGCTATTATTGAAATTTCTGTGTAAGGTTTTGGTTACTGCGATCGTAATATTTAGTCCATTTACTTACAGCATAATAACTGTGAATTTAATTATTAAAACTATTCTAACTCAAAAGGAAATTATGCTGAAAGCATCAACTCCTAAGTAGGTCAACTGACTAATGAACATAATTATCAACAACTATTGAAGAGTACAATTTCATTTTATTGGACCCTAATTAGGCTCCACAACAGTGTCAGTGGTTACCAGTAAATTTTTTCACAAACCATTGAGAATTTACCGCTCGTACTGGTGATATTAAATACCCAAAGCCCATTATTATTTGAGGCATTGATGTTTTCTTTAAAATTATTGTCATCAGCACCTATGAATGGTAGTCTGTTGCTTAGCTTGAAGATCGATTCACTTTTGAAGAGTGCGTTAAGACGTAAATCTTTGTTTCAATATCATCGGTTGAAATTTTTTCTGGGCTTCTCTAATATTTTGCAACTGCAATTTATTTTTGGTGACTGGCTACGAGAGTGTGTGTAGTGTCTACCTGTGTTCTTTCCTAATTTTTCAGATGCGATATACTTTCAGTTGAGCTAACTGCAATCATAAGACGCATCTGGACTTAGTATAATAGTCACAGTAAATTGTCATTTCATGTTTACAAATACTACCGTCCTATATTTCAATGGTTGTATTTCACTATCGTGCACGTACACCACACCAGTTCATGCGTACTAGGACTGACCCATGGTCCCGCACACAGGCTCATTTGTGTCTACTGATCCAGCCCTGCACTTCATTGTGTATGTCCCTCCCCGTGAGCATAGTCCTCTTCGCATCCATGCCTCTGATGGCGCTCCTTTACCCTCGAACAGGTAATATATGAACTTCCAAAGCTTCATTTGAAGTCAGTCTTGAATCCTACTATGAGCTCTGCCACCGTTGTCACGTAAAGTTAAGGTTTTCTGAACTTTAGTAGTCCTCACACATTACCAAAACGCTGTTGCTTCAATACTATTTGAATGTGTGTTTCGGAGGAAGCGGTTCCTTTCCTTCGGAATAAGGATTTCTTAGTGTAATAACGAGTCACAAATTCTGCTAACCGTCAGTGAGTTTTAAAATCTAAATTCCTCTAACATGTTCATTCATCCATGCTTTTACATATTCTCAGCAATTACTCTAAATCATTTGATTATCTCTCATGAACCAAAAGCAAAACTAGACAGCTTGGTATGCTGCAATCCGTATTTGCCATGTAAATATAAGTTTGTAAGCATAATAATTGCCTCAAAACTCCAATTGAACCCGTTAACATTACATAAACATAGCTATTCTTTATTCTCGGTCCATTTAACCTTTGTGTCATCTTACTTTTTTCTTTTTTTCTGGCGCAATCTGTAGTTTAATTCCTGCGCACTGTTAAGGAGGCTTCTAATTCTTGAGGTAGGGATCTCGTGATCCACAGCAGTCAGGTCTAAGCCTTGTGTCAGAGCTAAGTATTTATTTCTACAAAATTTGTTTATTTTTTCTTTGAGTTACACTGGATATTGGCCGCTTTTCATTTCATTAATTTTTCTACTTGTTCCATCATAAAATCTCTGCGTAAATCCAGCATGTAGAATTGGCCGTTGACATAAGGTCGTCTTTTATTATTCGTGTATTATGATTGTTTTATCTCGTATTCTGGAATTGCATACGGTACAGACGGTGGTCAATCGTGTGATTGTAACACAAGATTTCAAATGACCAGTTTCGTTGTGCCTCGATGGGGAGGAGTAATCATCCACAACGCCCCGTCACACAATTCCTCAACACTTGCTGAGGGGCCTCTTGCTTTCCCTCTCAACACGCACTTCGTGATGACGACAGTCCTGTCACAACTGCATGAGCTGCTACCTGTTCCTAGACTCGTGAGTTGTGCCTCAAATTCTTTTGTGGGTCATAGTTTCATCCTCTTTAAACCAGGACGTTTTGGTATCACCTACCCTATTCAACTCCAGTTTATTTATAACCAGCCAGTTCCCGTGGAAATTCCACGATTTAGATTTCACTAATTTGAAATTACCATTAAGATAAATGAATTGAAGATTTACGACGAATCATTGTTTTAAATGAATACTTTTCATTGATATTTATACAGGACTTCCATTGTGCATCTTATCTAACGATAACGTGGCTCAGATAGTACCCGTTAAAATTCCTTGTTTCAAAAGTAAGAAGATTAAAGATCTATGAAATAAATACATTTTTCAGTTTTAGCCGTGGTACCATCAGAATCAGAATATTTTTCTTGAATATATACATAACTTTCATTTTGTATCTTACCTAACGATAACATGGCCTTGTAAAAGAAGAAAGTTAATAACGGAACAAATAGCGTGTTTTATAGTGATCCGGTGCCTTTGGTATCCACTATACAATGCTTTTAATACATGCATACCCATTCCGATTTCAGTTCAATAATTTTTCTTCAGTAATAGATAGAAAGTAATGGGACGGACGCACACAGATACAGCAAGATGGAGATACATAGTCGATTATATATGTAGATGGGTGATCGACTTGAACTTTGTCCAAGGGAAATATTTTGTCTAATGACGAAACGTAAAAACATCAAAATTGATGTGTTCTTTTAGCAAAAAGATATAGAGACGGCAAAAAAATGAAAAGAAAAATCTCATAGCTCAGTGAGGTTAAACTTGTTTTTGTGAACACGAATAGAAAGTACCAATATTTTATAAGAATTTCTTGTACTGATTTATTATGATAGTATAAAGAATATTTAAAGAGTTTGAGCACTTTTTAAAGTTGTGATCCTGTTACGTAAAAATTGGTCACAATTAAGATGTTTATTTGATGTATTCATTTCATGGGATTGTTGATACAGTGGATATTTTGAGCTAGCTATTCTTTTTTCAAGATACGTGTATTTTGCAAATGCCAGCGTACGCTTGTAGGTCAGTTTGCAAACGCGAAAAATTATTCAGGGCTGTAATGTGACTTATTTTTACACGAAATAAGTTACAACTTTTTAATACCATGGGTGGGTATCGTCCGAAGTGCAAAAACGGTTGCAGCATGGAGTACGAATAAAATAATAGTAATAGGCATCCTTAAACGGGAATATTGAAGTGCAGTGGATATGCTCGAGTGTTTGAGTATTCGAGGATGAACACGCTGCTTTTGGTAAAAATGGATTGGAAGTGGAAAAAGTGTACTACAGGTAGATAGTGTTCTAAACGTATCATATGATGTCAACAGAGAGTGTGTGCTACATACAGTACGCAGTCAGGAATACTTAGCAGCCGTTGATGCTGTGTTGTAACTGAGTGAGACCTGTTTCTCACCGTTCATTCTCCCTCGAAAAATATATATATAATAAATGCAAATAAAGTCCTTGTATCATGACGAAAATAGAATAAACGATTGAGAACTTTTTATCTCTGCAGCAACTCTGCTGGCGGTTCTGACTCTTAAATGATTAAGGTGTTTGCCAGAATGCCAGTGCTCTGACCCGTTTTGCGATTTCTTTCCGCTCCTGTCAACTAAAAAGTAAACAGTCACTTTTATTCCAGTTTTGATTCTCAAGTTTGATTCCATGTATAATCATTTTTCTGGAGTATTTTATTACACATTTGTACTCGCATGTATTATATTACTTCTGTTGTAGAAATCGACCTCAACTGTGAGCGTGGCCGCAATGCAGACACCCGAGTTGTCCCAGTGGCAACTGGACGCCTTAGCTCGGGCCAGAGTGACGCAGTACTACCAGAGCACCGCAACTACGCTACAGGTCAGTCCATGCATTTCATCGATTTTAACATAAAAGCCGAAAATGTGATCATGAAGTCGAAAGGAGTATAAATTTCTTCCATGATATCGAAGAAACTTCGCTTTTCATGGGTAAGAATGAAATATTAGTCGAAATTGCTTGCGTCACAAGATAATTTGTCCAGGCAGCTACAGTGGATCACAGTACATCTGTTGAGCTGTATTGATGTTAGGGCCCTCTTCCATAAGATACTTGCCGCCTTGCGAGGATGGTTTTCATAGTGAAGCAAATACTTAGTAAACGCTCATTTATGAAATCTGTCGCATCTAACGTTAAAGACTTTTTTTAAGAACTCCTTGAAGACTGCCGGGAGTACCACCACCGTTACTTTGCAGTTAAGATATCCAGTGACTCAGTGAGTGCTGCAAAAAAACAATCTGCTCCATTAATTTGTAGGACCACACTGACCAAATAGTACGCTAATTATTAACATGAAGACAGCTGTATGTA
The DNA here is from genome assembly GCA_006783055.1 of Trinorchestia longiramus. NCBI lineage: Eukaryota > Metazoa > Arthropoda > Malacostraca > Amphipoda > Talitridae > Trinorchestia > Trinorchestia longiramus. The sequence goes on from VCRD01005333.1 coordinate 27,851, forward strand.
CTTCTAAAATATATTATTCCCTTCATCAACTGTTTGTCAGTGTAACATGTTAGCTCGAATAGTTGAGCAATTAAAAAAGTGCCGAGGATTTTTATTCAAATATTCACCGTTCAACGAAACTAGCGATTCAGTACATCATTTAATTTAGGCATTTAACTCCCAAAGCACTTGTACTGTATATGCGTGTGCAAGCGCTCTTCCCACTGACAATATATTTGGTGAGTTCCATGCTATTAAGCTTATCATTTTCCCCTTCAGGACAGTACAGCTCAGCGCTGTGATAAGGTAAATGCATCTATTAATTTGAATTGTTATTTAGCGTTGTATGCATGCGTGCAGTCCCTTCACGAGCTGGTGGGAGAGATCAGCAACATGGTAGTGAGCGAGGAGGTGGCGGGCCGAGTGTGGCAGAGTGTGAGTGAGTGGGAGGCCTGTGGAGAAGCTATACAGGAGGGCAGGTTGCGTGAAGCCTCGCTCTACTGTACACATGCCCACGAGCACGCACACGCTGCATTCTTCCATCCTTCTATGCTCGCACTCCTCTACTTTCCCGACAACCAAAAGTAAGTAAGAACTCGTTGGTAATCGAATATGAGTAAACTCGTACTTTCCTGTCCCATTTACCAAACCTAAATTAGATGGTCATTATTAGAAATCAAACGTGCCCAAGAACCTGCTATACTTTCACTACATTCCTAAAGCAACCATACGTGAGGCGAATATTAAATGTATAAAATCAGAACTAGTGAATACTCCCCTTGCATGCACATCGTTTTTCTGGGACCTTTATTGAAATTGTTGATATAAGAAATAATAAGTTTTATGCCTCAATCTCATCCCTTAGAAACTACCAACTGTGGCTACTAGCGGTGTCTACGTCACGTAAAAGTAAAATGTACGAGTTTTCTTGCCTCACCAATTCTTAATAAGTATGTCTAGGGAAAGTTATTGATTTTAAATTTGTTCAATTTTGTAAAAAAAGCGCAGGGTATCCCCTGATGAAATTTTTCGAGTTTTTTTGGTCAATGACTCAGAATGTCGTGAAGGTTGTGCACAGTTCAGGCATGGATCGTAGGCAATAAAAAAAACTCTGTTCGTGTAATTTTTTTTGTTTGTTCTTAAAAGTTATCTTTTCCAGTTATTCATTTTCTGGTGTGAGGCTCTGAAATTTTCGCAATTATTCAGCGATTCCTCAGTATTTCTTTGCGTGTTCAACATACTCGTGCTCCATGCATGCTCAAACAACCAACTACAGGGAGTTTCCCCGGTTTACGGCAACTCGCCGTTTGAACGAGCGCCGATAAATCGTATTAATTCATTTTCTGCTTTACAGCGATCCGTTCGTAGCTTCCGAACCGAGCAAGCTTGCAAACTAGTTGTTTTGCTTGTTCGGCTGAATACGTGGTAATGTTTTTCTCCTTTTTTCACCCTTGTTTGAACTTTAATTAATGTACATGTTTTTAACATTAGTATTATTTACAAATGTAAGGGATTATCTCCATGACGTATGGGCCGGCTTACAGACGTCCGTAAGAACGGAACTCGTTCGTAGCCGGACGAACACCTCTACAGAGCTCTCTTTTTTTCTGGCGGTATTTTCTTTCGTAATTAACAGTTTTCCTGAAATATCAGTTTTGCGTGAGTGTAGATCAGTTTCTCGTCCATTAGCCCTAAGTGTACACAAACTGTCTTATCCACGCTCGCGTTCCTGTAATACTAAACATATTCATCAACAACATTAGATAATTAGATTCCTTGAACATTAATGAGAGTTTTATCAAATGCACAACAGAAGACCCGAAAGTGCAACGCTACCGTTTTTCTTACCAAACCATTATTAGAATCTAATATCATGTTTTGATCAACGTTCATTTTTCTGGCAGATACGCCATCTACGTTCCGCTGTTTTTGCCTGTGAGTATCCCAGTGTTGCTCTCGTTTAAGATGCTCTTCTCACTCGCGAAGTACTACCTTCGCCCTGGCAGCAAAGAAGTTAAGTGCGACTGACGACCTGTTTTTAGGGCTGGGAGTAAAGTTGATTTGTCGCTTTCAAGTTCCCTTTAAAATCCGGGTGTGCTTTTAAAATTACTTGTAAAAGGTCTTTAGGCTAAGCATCATGTTTATTTAGAAGTTGACGTGATTTTACATGCGTACGGTCATTCACGAACTTCAATGGGTGTTAATTTGTAAGTTTGACTGTGAAAGCAGCTTGTATCTTAGAAGTACGTATTACGCACTACTGCAGCACATGTTTATTGGGGCAATACTGAGAATAAAGTGCAACTTTTATTATGGATTTAGATGGCCAAAATTGTGAGAACTAATAACTCAAGTGTACAGTTACATTATCCATTCGAGAGTTGTATACTCGCTTCTAGGAGAATTTGCCGACCCAGCAACGGAAGGTTATCTTAAACTTGTTGCACCATCACTGCACTTTTAGAATTATATTTGTTCTTAAAATTTGAACATTGATCTCGTATTCATAAATTGCTACAAAACAATGTGTAATGTAAATACTCGAAGCTGTGTATATTTCTTGTATATATTTATTTTGCAGAATACATTCACTGATGAAGCAGACTTGATCGAATATTCGTCAGTTGCACTTAAATTATCAATTTTGCTACAATGCCAATGCTACAAATTCACCTACCAATGAACTTCGTATGTCACCGCTACCAGTGAACTCAATATCGACATTCTATCACCTAATATTACCATATTTATCATCCAATGACATTTGTCAATTTAATTATTCAACCAACATTTTTCACCCTACCTGAATGTTCACCTGTATCACTTCATACCTAATTTTTATAATTGCACTCCTATTACTTCCTCCCTTCACTTCCTACCACTCATCTCACTTTCATTGACACGAATTAAGATTGTGGTAGGAAGTGAAGAGAGGAAGTAATAGGGGGAGTGCAAGCTGTAAAAATTAGGTATGGAGTGATACAGTTGAACATTCAGGCAGAGTGAAAAATGTTCGTTGAATGATTGAATTGACAAGTGTCACTGGATGATAAATATGGGGTAATGTCAGGGGATAGAATGTCGATATTGAGTTCACTGGTAGCGGTGACATACGAAGCTCATTGGTAGGTGAAATTGTAACATTGGCATTGTAGCAAAATAACTTGCCTCTTGATAAACATGTGAATACTTTAAACTTCGTAAACATCGCAGTGCTGAGGCAAAGTAAAAGTAAACTGCAGTTCATTTTACACCGAGTGTGAAGTCAAGACGTTCAATTGTAGATGGCCACGAAAAATGTTCTGATCTTTGAATGGCTATAATTCACTAATGCAGGAGGATAGACTCTGGACACTGGCTAAAATTTCAGAACTTGTCTTTCAGATGGTTTTTGTTTCATCCTACTTACAATAGTTAATGAGTTTTTACGGTATGGGACTTGGGTAGTAACCTAAAAATGGGCCCAACGGCTCGTTCCTATTGCCTTATCCTTTCAGTCATAGCCATTCAAAAACCGAAACTTTTTTGTGTCGCCCTGTATGTAACAATTTGTTCAACAGTTCAAAGATTTGACAAATTCTGTTTAAACAAAAGTGACAAATATTTGGTGTTTACCTAACCCCTTGCGAACAACTTTAGAGTCTATAAAAGATCTAATGAGAGCGATAACTAGAAATTATAACTATATTCTCCCCATTGATTAAGCAAAAAAAGCCGACACATTTTCACCACGTACATAGAGCACATCATGAAGCTTGACAAAAACTATCAAACTGCAATATTACTGGTAAACCAGGAAATAATAGAGTAAATGCCAAGATCAATGAGTTCTAACTTCTGTAATCAAATGGAAGCAAATTAACAAATTTACGTAAAAAATTAGACAAATATTTCTCTACGACAAATATTGCATAAAATAAGAAATTACAATACTGCGTCTTCTAAGGATGAGTAGAATTATACCCATCATCTTAGTTTTGCTTTATAGTATTAGTGCTAATGACAATCGGTCATTTCTTATTGTGCAGAATATCTAAAACATACCAAAGTTTGTAGAAAATCTTCCTTGGTGCTGAAATTCTTGTTACTTTTTCTTCTTAGCATAGAGTCCTGCTGGACTGCTATGGCTCTGATGCTCCTCACTAATGCGGCTGATGAAGTACAGCGCCACAATGGAGCACAGCAAGCTGGAAACAAATCAAATAACCACCATGCAACGAACTGAAAACAAAACATGCAAAATTCGCAAAAAAACTTTAGACACACTTCTCACACGGGAATAAATTAGAGCCGGGAATTTGGGTTAAAAGTGATCACTTTCCTAATTGATCCTGCAGAATAACAACTAGTAGCACATGAATCCAAATTAACAGTTTCAAATAACTAATTTAAAACTAAAACGTATTAAAATATTAACTCGAAAAGGAATCTAATCTTGCATACGTAAGTGCCAAAAAATTTTTGACAGCTCTAGGAACAATTTTTTTGAGCCACTGAATAACTAGAGTTACTCAACTGTCCGATGAAAGAATTCCCCGAGCTACAAGATACCCCAAGGAATAATTCCGAAACTGACAAATCACGCAATCATTCCTAAGCCACTAGGCAGCCCATGAATGGAACTAACGAATTTTTCATGAATCTGAAAAACAGTTAATGCAGTCTTTTCGAAGCCGCAAAAAGCTGATGCAGTCATTCTTACATGCATAATTATGGAATCATTCCAAGGTGCATCACAACTCGCAGAATAATTCGCTCGTGACCAGGTATTTATTCAAAACTAAACCGCATTACACGGGTTAAGTAAAATGACGGTCCACCAGGATTTAAGGCAGAAAACTGCTGAAAGGTATATAAATGTGAGAACTACCAGCGCTTCCGTTACCATCATAGTAACTTCATTAGTTGAATGGCATCTTAAAATAGAATGTTTTCACAGGATTTACTTTGCACTTGATTTAAAACGTGATCGATCATTTAAAAACGATAGTTTAAATTTATGCCATAGTAAGACGTTAATATTAAATACTGTCACAACGCTGCGTGGGGCGAGCGGTTGCAAGAAATTCATAACAGCGAAGCAGGCGATCGCACAAGTAACTTGCACACGCGGCTGTAGACTGTAGAAGAATGACCGTAACTCGCACTCACCCGCCATCCTACACACCTGCGAGTTGCGCAATAATTGGCTGCTTCTTCGTCGGCAACTCAAAGCAACTTGGCTGACAATAATGCTCTAAAACTTGTGAACGAGGTTCCTTGTGCGCGCAAGAGGTTCCTCAATTGGGTGTACACGCAAGTGTTGACAATCAAATAACTCAAGAAACACTTTTTATATGATCTTACAGCTATACGAAACAGTTCTTAATCCACCGAACAACTGGTATACGAGTATAATTAATTAATTAATTAATTAATTAATTAATTTTAATTTCACAAAAAATACGTGTGTTCTTAAAGAACTGTGAGCAGTAATACTCACCAGACTGTGCTGGAGACTCTGTGCACAGTAGCAGCCGAGCCACAGGCGATGATGATGCAGAGGACAACCTCTGGTAGTTTAGACTGGAACCCGGGTCCAAACATCACTTGTTCCAGGCTGTTCACGCTCTGATCATTTATTAAGAAAATTGCATCCATATTTACGAAAGAGGAACACAGTTATGAAGGCATCAAAAAAATCAGAGGACCAATATATTGTACAGAAAAATCTTAGAACGAAGAATGCTGAAACTGATGCATATTGGGTTGAAGAGTTAGTATTTTTCATCTGTGAAGCGGCAACACGGCAAAATATTCCAGCGTCGAAGTCTTGGCCCAGTTTTTTTAAGTGCTGTTGGTCTCTCGCAATTGTTAAATGGTCAGATTAAATGATTAAAAAAATCGCTGCCAACATTAAAAACATTGCTACAGTTATTTATCAGACAAGCATTAACCATATCAACCAGGCAATGGCCGTCATATGAGAGCAACATATCACAGAATGCTATCTCCAGTGTGCTCGCTTGCGGGAAGGAGCAGTTATTACGTCAGTGCGTTTCCCAACGACACTAGATGCTGACTAATGTGCATTTCATATTATTAAGAGATCTTTATCGAACTTAAAACCTTTCTCCGTTGATAAAGCATATTCCTTTAACTTAGATCAATTCTTGACAAAAGAATCAATTCTTACTAAAATTCAATATTACTTAGAAACCAAACATTTTGACTAGCTTCATTATCAGTCCCTAAAATACGGTGGGCATTCATGGCAGATCAGTAGACAAGAACAACAAGTCCCAATAGCAGTTATAAGTAACCTGAGGGGCAAAGACACTACTATGTAATACTTCACTTCACAATCAACTTCAATCAAAACAAAAACAATCTACAGTAGTAATCAACTTCTTATGGATTTTTTTAAATTTCGTAATTTTTATGTGAAAAGGTTACATAGAGTTATTTTATAGACAAGAAATTGAGTTATTTTAATACATTTGGCATAAACAACCTTTCTTACATTTATTAATAGTAAGTTTGACCTTCTTTACCCGTTTTAATGACCCACATCGAAAGTCTAATTATTATTGAATGATAATACAAAACCTGACAACCACTACACATCTAAAACAGTGGCAACTACTTGCCAGTATTTCACAGGCTTATTGGAGCAGGCTGCATTTAGCACAAGACGTACAGATTTGCATGTTTCATTTAGCGCCTGCTTTTATATGTCTCTAGATAACAAAATTTATCTGAGCATCATAAGTCAGCCAATCTGAAGCAAGAAAGTAATGCACTTCATAATAGGTGTCTGAACTATACAAAGTTAATAAAATCTGGACTTCATAATCAAAATATTGAACATAAACCAAGAATGAAACGGTAAAGGATACAATGAGCAGGAAGACAAAGATCCAAGAAGACACATATCCAGCAACGAGTGTGAGCAGCCTTGATGACCCTAGCTGAGTCTTGAACATCTGCAGCCCAGCAAACAGCATCGTGCAGCATACAGCAGCTAGGCCACTGCTGCTCCGACCTGTCAGACCTATAATGCACATAGGACTGTTAACAATTTAGATCATAGTCGATAATAATGAACAAAATATGAAAAATGAACAGATTTACACATGTCTTGATGAAAAACACTTCATGAAAAGCTAAAAACAGTATGGTTGACTCTAAATATGTCACATGAATCACTGTCCAGTTAATAAAAAATAATGACCCTGCATTAAACAATTTCCCTAATAGCGACAGAATATTTTCAGCTTTTGTAGCTGTAGTATTCACTATTCACAGTATTTGTAACTGTATGAAGCACTTGTCCCTTTCCTATCACTTTTTTTTTTTGTTTGCTCTCAGAGCAGCCAAAAAACTTTTTGGTGTTTGCATGCATATTGTAATTGCTTTTTTCATGTCAATGAACTGATAACAAAACTGAATCAAGGATCTAAATTTAACTGAAATACACTATTTAAAAAAGTACTATTTTTAAAAAAAGTACTATTTTAAGTATTACACTATTTATAAAAGTTGCAACCACAAATCAAAACCAAGCGAGCAACAGAAAAATCGGAAATACTACATCTCAACATCCAACCGCATCCAGGACAAACTATCAAAATTGTGCTCGTGTATAGGAACCCAACCCGCACGGCAATTGAAGATGACGAATTCTATGATTACCTAGATATTATTCTTAGTACTCCTCACGAAACACTAATCATGGGAGATTTCAACTTGCCCCACATAAACTGGACTACTCGCCAAAGTCAAGCACCAGGCTCAAAACTTATTGATCTGATGAATACCAATCCCTTGCAGCAGCATGTCAACGAACCAACTAGAGGAAACAACATTCTTGACCTCGTCATGACGACTACTGACCTCAGTATAAACGGC
>VCRD01005334.1:0-35690 GCA_006783055.1 Trinorchestia longiramus
ATTAGTGCACTGCCACCAACACAAGACTGACAATTAGCGCACTGCCACCAACACAAGACTGGCAATTAGCGCACTGCCACCAACACAAGACTGGCAATTAGCGCACTGCCAGCAACACAAGACTGGCAATTAGCGCACTGCCATCAGCACAAGATTAGCAATTAGCGCACTGCCATGGATACTAGACTAAGTAAATGTGCTTAATTATAAATGAAAAACTCATCCCTCAACAAAAAAGCTAACTTCTCTGTTATTTACAAAGAATATAAAAACCTGAATTCCTTTTTTAGACCCAACTTTGCATTACGGTTGACGATGCTGGATTATGATCCACTCTCTTGAAAGTACGTTAATAACTCAGAAACAGATACAAAATGCAACCAACTCATGAATCCTGTATTTAGCAAAAATTCCACGAAAACGAGCATATCATCTGAGCAGAACCGCGACGTATTATGGAGATAAGTAAAGTTTCAATCCAAGGATTTCGAGGCAACTTTTCTTATCGAACTTCTCGAGAAATCAGCCGTTCAGTACCGTAGTCAAGTGGCTTGTGTTCGGCTTCGCTTCTAGACACGAAGAGATGAACTTCAGTTGCGTTCCTTCCAGCATCATCAGTTCCTCGGAACTCCAGAATCTCCTGCTTCCAAAATTTGAGGATGCAATGAAGAGAAAACTTTGCTTGTTGAATCATTGTATTGTTTTATTTGTTTTTACATTCGCCAAAGCAAGATTTTGTTACTTCAACTCTTTACGAAGAACGAAACTATTATGCTTTCCTCGTACAACTGTTGTGTTGCACCGTGATTATTGCCTGTTTGTAGCACTCCAATTGTGTAGGTTGAGTGGGTTTTGAATCCATGGATATCAGACTAACATAAATACTTTGGAAATTACATTAGTAATTCACACAATCCAATGTTAGATTTGAGCATCTGTGCCTTAGAGTGGTATGAGGAAAGATATATACTGTGCATGGTAATGATTATCTTTTAAAACGAACACAGTAGAAATTCTAGGTCATTCTTCAAAGTATGATACTAACAGACACCTAGTACGAGAAAATGCATAACGTTAAATTTTCTCAGAGAAACGAAAGTAGCCTTGTTTTTGCGATGGATTCTGATTGATGAAAGAGTTCACAGCCACCTCACAATTACCTTTTCAAACAACATCGTGGATATCGAGATGCAAGCCAGCAACAGTTCTGGTCCGTTAAAGTCTTTTCTATATTCTTTGCCACAAAAAAAAGTCAGTATTAATGAACACCTCATAAACTGGTATTAAGAATCAATTTTTCTCACAGTTAAGCCGTTAAGCTACCAGTAACTTGCATTTTTTTGTTAATTAAGCCTCTTGAAGTTCCTTCATATTAACTAGAAAAAATTGACCTCCGTACTACAAGTTTAAGAAGAAATTAATCCAAAGAAATACCATTTTGGACAGTCTTGAAAAGGAGCATACAAGAGTTTTATGTCATAATCTCCGGAAAACATAGAACGTACAGCGTACCACTTACGTATAATACTTTGCACGCGTTGCGCATACACAAAAAATAAAATCCCTTAGCAAGTGACTTAGATAACCGACATAGTGAAACAATGGTTCAACTTTTTAACTCCAGGAATGGATCCTAATGATTGTCCCCTTATGATTGTAGCCTAGTAATTGAAGTACATTGTTTGTAGAGTAGTGATTGTCACCAATGATTACAGCATAGTGATTGTCACCCAATGATTACAGCATAGTGATTGTCACCCAATGATTGTAACATAAGTGATTATCACCCAATGATTATAGTTAAGTGATTATCACCCAATGATTCCAGCATAGTGATTGTTACCCAATGATTACAGTTAGGTGATTATCACCCAATGATTGTAGCATAGCGATTGTCACCCAATGATTGTAGCATAGTGATTGTCACCCAAAGACAGTAGAACTCATCTTGAGCACAGTGATCTATGCTCCAATAACTAGTCCATGACGCACTGTTTTTAAATAACAACGAATGTCATTAAGTACTTTGACTCCTCTTTGTTGACTAAGATTCAGGCTAAAAATTGAATGTTAGTCAAAGATTAAACATTCCTCCGGTGCATGGAAAGCAAAACATTGATCCTTTGAATACCACATTGCCCTTATTCCTGGCATTTCCGGATGTAATCCTATTCATTGTATCCATGATTCCTGGGTGTAATCCTATTCATTGTATCCATGATTGCCCGATGTAATCCTGTTCATTGTATCCATGATTGCTTGATGTAATCCTGTTCATTGTATCCATGATTCCTGGATGTAATCCTATTCAGTGTATCCATGGTTGTTCGATTGAATTCTGTTCCTTGTATCCATGATTGCTGGATGTAATCCTGTTCATTGTATTCATGATTCCTGGATATAATCCTGATCATTGTATCCATGATTGCTGGATGTAATCCTGTTCATTGTATCCATGATTCCTGGATGTAATCCTGTTCATTGTATCCATGATTTTTGGATTTAATCCTGTTCATTGTATCGATGATTACTGGATGTAATCCTGTTCATTGTATTCAATATTCCTGGATGTAATCTTGTTCATTGTATCCATGATTCCTGAATGTAATCCTGTTCATGTGTCATGATAGTTATGATATATTCATAGTTATGATGTATTCATAGGCTTGTATATTCCAAGCGATGTATGAAATATATGTAGTAGGTATCACACGAGGGACAAGGTGACAAGTGTGGGTCTCTAGCGCGCCGTCTGGCCAGCTGCGTAAACAGACACTTAGACGGTCAGCAAAGGCACGAGAAATATGCTGAGCTCCACAAGACGATAAGCACAACAGAGCCTTGTATATTGAAGCATGAGAGACTCTATGATAAAAATTAGAAATAAATAACAAAAAGAAAAAAGGTAAGCTTGTATGATATATAAGCGGACATGTAGCAACAGAAGGGAGGACTGGGGTGTTAGATCTCGACAGCGATGTAGGGTTTTTGCAACTAGAGCGACATCGAGGGCGGCATAGGTATAGGTTTAGGGGTGTGGGTGGAATAGGTGTAAAAGTGATTAAGGGGGAATTAAGTTAAGCATCACACCGACGAATAACAGCAGATTCACACGTGCACTTAACAGTGTATAATGGGGGAGGAATTAATTGCGAAATAGCAAGGAATGTAAGGGGAAAGAATAGCATTATGGCTGTGTCATAATTGTGTGCTGAGCATCGAAGCCCATCATCAGTAACAGAGCTCCAGTGTGAGGGCAAGTTTAATGTTGTTATCGTCAATGTGGTTGAGGTTAGCGATAGGGCAGATTTCGTAATTTGATTTGAATGTCATAGATGTAATTCAATTGTTCCGTGTGCATACTTAGCTATTCAAATATTAAGTATGTAATTGATCTGTGATAGCGCACTGTTCAATATGACATTATGTACGATTCATATACCAAAATGGGGTAGAAGACTCACATTCCCATCCCGTTATGTTTAGAATAACATGCATTAAATCTTTTGTATGTATTATTGTCCTTGTTTGCCATTGAAAAGAAGTACTGGGAACACCTTTTACCATATCATGTATTCAGAGGATTAGAGTCCCTCTAGAGCGATTATGTATGTTGTCACATTTAATTAATTGTGGTAGTTACAAGTATTAATTGATATATAACGGTAGGACGGTATTAATTGAGAAGCAGGCAGGGAAAGCAATTTACCTTTTATATTCATTAATCTAATCAATCAATAAATAAATAAATAGGTATGTCATTATTCAACCCTTTTTTATACGTATCGCCACACATTGTATCCATGATTCCAGGATGTAATCTTGTTCATTGTATCCATGATTCCTGAATGTAATCCTGTTCATTGTATCCATGATTCCTGAATGTAATCCTGTTCATTGTATCCATGATTGCAGGATGTAATCCTGTTCATTGTATTCATGATTCCTGGATGTGATCTTGTTCATTGTATATATGATTCCTGGATGTAATCCTGTTCATTGTAGCCATGATTCTAGGATGTATTCCTGTTTATCGTATCTATGATTCTACGATGTAATCCTGTTTATCGTATCCTTGGTTCCAGGATGTTATCCTGTTTATTGTATCCATGATTCTAGGACGTAATCCTTTTTATCGTTTTCAATGTTCCTAAATATAATCCTGTTTATCGTATCCATGGTTCCCGGATGTAATCCTCTTTATTGTATTCAATATTCCTGGATGTAATCCTGTTTATTGTATTCAGCATCAGTAAGATCTATCCATATTTTATCCTCTGTTTTAGGCTCCAAAAATTCGACAAACACACCGAGCAAATAATCAAAACTTACACATTTGATGCAATTAAGAAAAATATCGATGGCAGGAGCATAATAAACCACACTGGCAGTCTCAAAACTATATAAGTGATAAAAGTATCATCTTTTTCTGCGGTCCCTGATTAAAAGTAACTGCACACTATTGTGCTCACAATTAAATCAAACTAATATAATAAAAAAGAAATTGAAGACAGAGCGCCAGATTCATCAGCTCACTTTACTACACTTTGAGCCCACGTCTGGTTCCTGACAAGATGTTTTAAATACATGGTGTGGTAACGTAACTTCCTTTTTTCAAAGCGCTTTGCTGTGAAAAAAAGGAAGTTATGTTGCCGCACCCTGTACAATATGATGTACAAGTGTAGAGACAACAGCTAAATTAAAAACCTTCTCATGCGTACCTGGTATTCAATCCATCCGTTTTAAAAATAATTTTCCATGTCATCTATGATCGAGCTTGAGAACGTGTCATGCGGAATTTTTTGGCCAACTGCGATGTGTTTTCCTTCAGTTTTGTGCGACCTTCCGCCTCCTGTGTTTGGTTCTCATTATGGGCAAAGCTCAAAAAATGCCCTGAAATCTCGCCAGCATCGGGTCTCTTCACTACAATTTAATTCCTTTTTCTTTTTTCCACAACCTTTCCTCGAAAAATGTCTTGAGAAAGCCCTTTAAATGAGGAAGAAATGCTTTAAAGTATGAAACTTCTTCTCAGGAAGCTCTGATTACCAGTATTTCTACAAAGAACTACTTTACTATGGGTTGGTATTTTCAAATTATGACTAGCAGCTTTTTATATTTTTTGTAAACAGTTTACTATCAGAAAGGCGTAGAAAGAAAGGTTTAGCGAGAAGTAATTTTTTAATAAATTCAGCATAGCAAAAAGTCACAACACGTCTCCAATATATTAAGGCGATGTAGTTTACCATTTTCAGAACCTTATATGTATATTACAAAGCAATTGTATGTACATGAAAGAGATCATAGACGTACGCCCACAAAAAACACCTCGTCATTTACAGTAAATTTTAAAATGCTTGAGTTATTAAGTTCATTTCTGCTTCACAAACTAAAGAAAAGAGTTTAAATACATTTTTTTTCATTCCTAACACTTTTGCAGAAGACACGACCACTCCATGACGAAGCTACTGTGCTCAGAGCAAATTCTCGTCATGATGAACGTCCAACACGCCTCACGTGCCTCTGCTTGTCACGACATGGCCGTCACTGCCTTGACAAGCAAGCACGCCTCACTTGCCTCTGCTTGTCACGACATGGCCGCCACTGCCTTGACAAGCAAGCACGCCTCACGTGCCTATGCTTGTCACAACATGGCCGCCACTGCCTTGACAAGCAAGCACGCCTCACATGCTCATGCGTCTCAGAAATTTTTACTCCAAGAATAACTTATGAACATGCCTTAGGAAAATAAATTGACTTTTGTGCTTAACGGATCAGATAAAACTAGCCAATGAATACAAAAGTTAATAGTTTATACAATATCTCAAGCGGTGGCTAGGAGAAATTTGTAGAAGCAGAAATTCGTATAGACAGGAGCTTCAATGCAAGTCGAAATTATACTAATGCATACGTAATACATGCTTCCTTTTTCTAGTATCATTTGTAAGCAGTTCAGTTAAGAAATGCATTTCTTTACTTTCATAGATTGAAAAATAATTTTCTAGATCTCCCTGTACTTTTTTCGTTGCGCTCAAAAATTCACACGGGATAAAATTATTTTCTTGACGTATGGGAGAAAAAACATCAATAAGTTTAAGACAGAAAACACATTAGGTTTTAACGACCCAAAAGATTAAAACAATCATGAACTGCTCGTTAATTCTCGTGGGTGTGTCTTACATTGTTAAGTAATGCTAACACAACTCAACACGTGGTCTACGGTTGTTCAAAATTGCGGGTTAAAAAGTATGCCTCGTGGCACACACATGCATCAACACGTAGTCAACGTGTTAATTAATTCCTTGTTTTAGACAGCTCTAAAGTCAAACAATCCTTGATATAGTGCAATCTGTGACCATGAGGCAATGCCACGTGGAAGCTTGAGTTAGCAATCACTCATTGATGCTAACAAACGATCCTCCTGAGTCGGCCGAAGATGATCGCACACGCACCGAACTTTCCTAACAAATTGTAACAAACTCCTCGAAATTGCAGCCATGATCCAACTTGGCGCTCTAGAAGACACATTTTCTCTCAGAAGTTTCTGTGAAGAGCGACGTGATCCGGAACTCTATTGATGATCGCTCCAGGCTAATGAAGTCTAAGAACTTATCAAGAAAATCTCCTGAGCAAATAGAGAGGACAGCGTAAGTGTGCCACAGAGAGAGGCGTCCTCAGTTGTCAAAGAATCATCCCTGAAAGAGCAATATTCAAAGACCACTTGAGGATTCCCATCATTTCATGTGGTTCCGATGTCCTTTGATGCTACGCTTCGATCGAGTGGTGGTTGATGGGAATGCTAGTTTTCTCGTATCAAAAGTGATAACTTTCAAGTTTATCGTAGCCAGAATCCTCTCGATGAGCCAGCAAATCCAACTGGAAACTCATGGCATCATTTGAAAGGTCATCTTCGTCGCCTCATCTAATCTTCATCCATAAAATGAAAATTAATTTGTTGTAGCCCTATAATTCTAAAGGAAAGGATTTTAAACATCACTTTTTAAAAGTTTCTCAAATAATTTTTTAAGCTAAATGAGCATTCTATCTCTGATAGTTTATACCTAAAAGACTTCAGCTGGGCTCAAGAAGTATTATCCTCCCGAGGTTCAACTTTTTTCGACAGTGCGGGTTTACAAGGAAAGAATCCCTAAAATCTAAGACGTTGTCTAATGCATTCGGAAATGAAATGTTAACTTACCTATTCACTAAAAAGTATTGAAGACTTGAATGCTGTATAGATAACTAAATTTGCTTCATGTTATCGTAAAATGACGTATATATTTTCTGAAAATACTCGCTAACCTAATACATGAATGTATGGGCACAAATTTGAAAGCCATGCTTCTGGAATATAAGGTCATTTTAATTTTTCCACGATATTGTCGCAATACAAACTCTGAGATAAATATAAATACTCCTACTTTTAGGCTTTTGTAAAACCCAATAAACTACAAATGTCTTCTAAATGATGCATAAATTAACTCCTTGACGAGTTGAAGGTTGTAAATTCAATGATATGAAGTAAAAAAGCAGCTTGCTGCAATATCTCTATGAGAATACGACTGGAATTTCAACATTACGTTATTTATTTCTCGTCTTTAAATGATATGAAAACGTGATGCTCTCGTATTAACGTTATTTTTATGTTCTATTTTGAATTTTTCTAGCATTTCTAAGCCAAATTGTTCACACTGAGAGACGCTGAAGTTACTTTTCAAAAACGAAACTTATGCATATTACATTTAAGATGTTAAATTAAATGAGTAAATAATTATACAGAAAATCAACTCCTGCTCTGGAAAGACAAGGAAAATATTTTTTAAAAATTGTATACTCGGAAAACAACATTTACGGGAAGTTCTATCAGGAAAGAACATGAAATTAAGAACGCACCCATACAACTCAATTTATTCTCATTTCATAACGGTAAATATAATTATCGACGATGTTCTAAGTAACGACAATGTTCTAAGAGTGATTAACATTAAATCAGGAGATTTGGAGCAGAAACGAAAGACTTTAGACCAAAGAATTATTAAAATAAGAATGAAGGAAAATTCCATATATTCTGAGAATAGAGGTTCGGCTTTTGGCTAGCTCGTAACGCGTGCTACGGGATAGTTAGAAGTAAAAAGTAAAGGTAAAACTGAAAACTAATATGAAAGTTTATTAAGATGGAGGACTTTCAGACTGGTAACTTTTAACCTACATCTAGAGTACATATTTCATTTCTAGGAAAATTATAGTAGAGCGATAAATGCATACAGGATCCCGCTATCAAGACCAAACGTGTGAAGGGCAGTGCTAGCGCACGGGCAAGCCTAAGGAGACTGTTCTGTCGCGCCCAAA
This sequence comes from Trinorchestia longiramus, assembly GCA_006783055.1. NCBI lineage: Eukaryota > Metazoa > Arthropoda > Malacostraca > Amphipoda > Talitridae > Trinorchestia > Trinorchestia longiramus. Next base: position 8,347 of record VCRD01005334.1, read on the forward strand.
CTTCAAACTAAAACGTGAGCCCTGATGAGCGAGCAGCTCGTGATGGAGGGCTATTGGTCTGGCAGCAATATACCGACATCCAGAGATCAGATATTGCAGACAGCAGAGCCAGACAACCATATTGCACGTTCAGACCATGGAATTGCAGTCATTCATTGCACTTTCTCCGTAATTTTGGAATTTCGGTGCTTATTTGCAAGAGTCAATCTATGATTGAAAGAAATAACTAACCTGAAAATCAGTTCTGGTATTCTTGTCAGTGTACATTATTTTGTGGTGATGGGAAACAATTCCGTACCTCAAACTTTTTTTCAGATATTCAAGAAAAAGCTTGCAGAAACAATTGAACCTACTCTCGAATCCGAGCAAGTTTATCAAACTAAATACAAGTCTTGTGCCTATGAGAAATTAAATCAATCGACAGCAGTTGTTCAAGTGGATCCATAAACTCAGCAGACGACTTACTTACAGCCGAGAACAATTTAGCCTCGTGAGCAGTGTGTTAAAAGCATTTGATAGTTTAATAAAGATCTTGATACTAAACTTACGGGTGGAGTAGAAGATAGCGAGAATCATTTCTTGAACCTCAACCCCTATTTAGTTGAAGGCAACTTCAAAGAGTGTCTGTGCTCTCTAATCCGGGCATGAAACTCCGAAGTCTTCAGTGTTCCTCTGAGGAACCTCTTCTCGATCCTGCTTACCCTCGCTCTTTCATGTGGGGGCAAGCCCCAGGGAACGAGGGAGCGGATATTGTTCAGTATTACAGGCGATGCGCTTTCTGTGTTGCCTCAGATTCGGGCCTCTTCCTTTAGAATTATGGTCCAACGCGAGACTGCCGTCCCCCAAGTTTCAGACCTGGGTCCGCAAGCGTCACGGTAAGTTCTGTAGATATGTATGCCCAGCTAGCAGTGTCAATCATGACATCTATAGCTTCATGTTATAGATCCCACGATAGGTTGCTTAAAATCGACCGAGTGAAATGGTTAACTAAAACGTGATGCTCTTGCTAAAAACCTCGGATCGGAATCTCAAAGTTATAGGAAATCTTTTGCAGGAAATAAAATTATTAGAGATATTCAAAGTTCGTATCCACAGGAAATATGTATTTTTTTAATTTATCTTTTGAATTTTAATGGTGTATCTGTTAATGGAGTTTATGCCTGTTTTACAGTTAACTCAGAAGTCCAACTTACTGCTCTACTCATTAATCTCATCCAATAAGTTATTATACATCTCGTCACTTAATGTGAATTAATAACAAAATACTGTTAATACTACAATGACGTTCATAATATTGTAGTATAATAAAGTTTTTAAACTCCCGGTAAAAACTTTTGTGCAAAATGTTTCTAAAGTCGTTATGAAATCCCCATAAAGAAGAAAATACAATTTATAGTAACTATTTCAATGGTTGTTTATTGAAAATGTACAAAATATGATATTTATTTCCAGCTACGGACTTACATTCAGTGATTGTCAAGATTACCATAAATAGATGGGATGGGAAGTACGTGAAAAATAATTTATCGAGCACAAAATATAGCTGCAAGAATTGTTGTTTTCTTTCTCCTAAGATAGAAAATACTTTTCAACGACATCGTCAAGAAATAGTTTACATTTACATTAACCCACGCTAAAACAGAAAACGTACTATTAATTCTTTGAGGTTTTCCGGTCAAAATTACATTCAGTCGACTTTTCTACATCCAAAACTTCGCTACTTTCAGTTAACTTGCGTCATCAGTTTGTTTCAAGCTCAAGAGAACAAAAGTCTATCTCGATGCAAAAGTCGGCCGGCCTAAAACGGTGAAAAGTTACACAAGCTCGACAAATTTGAGAGCAACTTGGCATTTGGCTACATTAACATATTCGTCAAGGCTTGGGTCTTCAGCCGGAGTCTTTGGACGGTCACAATCACAGACGACGACACGACTGGGAGCAAAGAGACTGCATTTGCCTTGGAAATTGGGCGTCGAAGCTAGCGGCTGATAAACACGCTGCTCAGGGAGCTGCCAAAAAAAGCAACTTACTCGCGTTCTTGTGCTGAAGTAAAAGTCGCCTCAAAATGAGACTAGGGAGCTACCTATTGCAGCTGTAGCTGCTGCGCTTCTCATCCGCATTCAAGGGCGCTGGTGAAGAGGCTCTCACAGGTCGTGATTGCAATGAAGTGCTCCGTGACTCCAGTGCGGAAGACGCCCATCATCTCAATCAAAGTCTCTGACCGACAAGCAATGGACAGTGATCTGGTTGGCGCTTGAGTGCCTCTGACTCTCCGGCAAGGTATAGGGCCGAAGCCGGCAGCAAATTTATGGTAATGTTATTCTCTTGTAGCGCTCAAGCCAAAGGGCTGTTCCAGATTCATGCTCAAACTTGACAGTCTAAGTTAAAAGCGGTGTGAGGAGGTCAAAGAACCTGAGTTCCGAGGAGGCCTTCAAGTTGGCAGCAAAGTTTCTCACGAGGAACTCGTGGAACAAAAGGTAAGGCCTGAAAAATCTACGACGCCCAGCACACTCGATTACGGGACACGGATTAGAACTTCGCGCTTCCAGGCCTGCCTTCCGATGAAGTGACGAAGTTTTTACATACTGCCTTGAAAATTTTCGAATTTACGCAAGAAAAACGTTGACATGCCAGACAGATTTAATATCTTTGAAAAAAATTGTAGCGTTTCCATAGAGAAGAGGGAATGATGATGGAACATTTTTTAAGTTGTAGGTGTAAAGTTTATGGAAGCAAGGTACTATGCGAGCAACTGCCGTTGTATATGGTACTAGATTATACTCGTACACTTTTGGCATGTTAGTCGAACAGCGACGGTGTGGCAAGTCTTCTACATCATACTGCGTCTGGCTGCGTCATGCCACGTCATGTCACGTTATGCCCATCATGTCACGTCATATCACGTCATATCACGTTATACCTTATCATGTCACGTCATATCACGTCATGTCACGTTATATCACCTCACGTAACATCATGCCACGTCATACAATTCAAGTTAACTGCATCACCATGCATGCGGGCAGACAAACACATTAGAATGCTTCATTCGAAAAAGCAGGTCATTTCCAGTTTGTGGCCTCTCTCATTGTTTCGCACTCTGGAATCCTTGTTCATCAATGCCAGAGCATTAACTTTTTTGATGGTGTTCGTACATCACAAACGAAAGAGTAGCTAAATTCTCCATGATTCCCAAATAAAAGGAAATATGAGGTATAGTACATCGTATTTGTACATCGGCATCGTGGTCACTGCAATCAAATTATAGCAATTTACAGTAGCAAAGTCTGTGTCGTATTTTGCGTAGCTTTAAGAAACAGAGAAGTAATAGGTGGTCATTGTTCAAAATATTATTGTTCGTTACCTAGAAAAATCCAGAGCTGAGATATGCGTATCTTTAATAGGATCATAACTTTGCTCGGCCAGACAGTTGAGCTCGAGCAGTTAAGCCTCGTGCTGTAATTATGTGACATCGTCCAGGTGTAAATCTTGGTAAATTGGTATTTTAATTACGGAGCTTTATTGTTAGCTTCATGTGAATGTCAAACTGAGCGATTTTAATTATCATAATTAAGGAATTAAGAAGACATAACTTATCGCTAAGAATAATTGAAACACTGGAGAGTCAATAAAACATTAAATCAAGGAGTCCCAAACTTGAGAGAAAACAAAGTACTAAACATATTTATCTGGTATATTTCAAGCAAAATAGATAAGCATTGTGATGGTATATTACGGCTTATTATTCATAGAAAGTAAAGACCACATGTACCAACTGCGTGCTTCACCTAGGCAGTTTATAAAAATGTAATGTATGGAGATCTAAATTATTCAAAACGGAATTTATGAATGAGCCGATGATAGAGAATTAATCTGAAATAACACTTATACATTGATGTTTATTGCTGAAACTCATCGAAAAATCGTGTCTCTACCTAAGGTCGTGAGAAATACCGCTTTGCAAAATTTCTGAGAATACCTCGCAATGACAGACCCAATTTCCCTTTCAGTTGCATGTGACTTGCGCGCATTGGGTGTAACTTGTGTTAGTTTCTTGACCCTGATGTTGAGAGCAGTATTGACTCGTGTTAATTTCTTGGTCCTGATGTTGGGAGCAGTTGTGACTTGTGTTAGTTTCTTGACCCTGATGTTGAGAGCAGTATTGACTCGTGTTAATTTCTTGGTCCTGATGTTGGGAGCAGTTGTGACTTGTGTTAGTTTCTTGGCCCTGATGTTGGGAGCAGTTGTGACTTGTGTTAGTTTCTTGGCCCTGATGTTGGGAGCAGTTGTGACTTGTGTTAGTTTCTTGGCACTGATGTTGGTAGAAGTTGTGACTTGTGTTAGTTTATTAGCCCTGATATAGGGAGCAGCCTGCTTGCATTCAACCATCAGTATGAAAACCAAACGACAAAATTATTTGATTGTGTTGTACTTGATTCATTTAAAAGGGTCAACAGCTTAGCAACTTTGAGACTCATAACTACATTAACGAAACTAAATAAATCATTAAATTTTATTGATGATTGTTCTCACCATCCCCTCCAAGTCTTCTCTACAATAACTTTTTCATGCACTTGTCTATGCACCGTGCGCGTTACTAAACCTGCACACACCTAGTGTTACTAAACCCGTACACACCTAGTGTTACTGACCCAGTATACGCCTAGTGTTACTGCTCCTGTACACGCCTAGTGTTACTGCCCCAGTGCACGCCTAGTGTTACTGACCCAGTGCACCCCTAGTGTTACTGCCCCAGTGCACACCTAGTGTTACTGCTCCAGTGTACGCCTAGTGTTACTGCCCCAGTGCACGCCTAGTGTTACTGCTCCAGTGTACGCCTAGTGTTACTGCCCCAGTGCACGCCTAGTGTTACTGCCCCAGTGCACGCCTAGTGTTACTGCCCCAGTGCACGTCTAGTGTTACTGCTCCAGTGTACGCCTAGTGTTACTGCCCCAGTGCACGCCTAGTGTCACTGTCCAAGTCCAGCTCATGGGATTTCGACCTCCTTGCACGCCTTTTAATATTGACTAATTAATCGTACTAGAAGTCCTGAGACACAGAAGTTCTCAGACGGCATGTTCAAACTAATTTCCTGGACGTTCCATTTAGGCTCCATATCTACCATAATCTTCGCAATCGGATTAATGCGACGAGCTCAATATCCCTGTCATGTTTTCTCGACGACCTTGACTTCAACACTGATCCTCGGATTGCTCCAATCATTGTTCTCCAATTATTTGAACTGGTGTCACCAAATCTGCTTTGCATGGAAACCTGTGCTTTGGGTGACAGGGTTTGATCATCGCTAGCTTCTGAAGGCGGTAGCAGAATTTCTTGAGGGCATTGTCGGTATCGTTGACTTTGATTCTTCATAGCAAAGCTATCAAGGAACATTTCAGCGAAGGACATTTGAGCTTTCGTCTTATGAATTTTGCTCAGTTTACACGTACAACTTATTAACGCTCAGTGTTGTTTCAAAGTGACCTGAAAAGTTGTTACGTTGCTGTGGAATTTTCAGCTTCCACTATTCTAATACTTTAGTGGCGTCACTGACTGAGAGAACAATCTCATAATAAGCTGCTACTGGCATTTACTTGCACTTTACTAGCTTACCGCTCCGATACACAGGAAACTCATAAGCAGCGAGTTATTTTAATTGAGTCAATTCAGAGTAAATGAACTCTCCTCTTCGTATATTTCTTCTTTTTATTGTAGAATTAAATTTCTCAACAACATAAAAAAGAACAAGACCAATGCCTTAAAAAAGTAATCAAGTAATGTTAGTTTGAGACTAACAATTCCTTTCAATTTTATCAGTTGTGTCACACAATAGAATAAGACTAAATTATCACCTTCCCAGAATCCTGTTCTCTTAAAAATTAGAATAGAACTTAACATTTCGACGTCTCGTATTCACTTACGGCGCATAGCAGCTCGTGAAGAATACAGCATTGGACGAGCTTCTAAAAGGCCGCCTGTTCAAGTTGCATAAAAGAATCCTGGTTGTTGGAGCGCTCATTGCGCCCAGCATGAATATGCAGGACTAAGGCACGCTGCTGCCCGACCTCGGCCTCCAGCACTTGGAAAACGGCCGCGACTTAACCGCCGGGGCTGGAATACTGGAGACTGGAATAGGATTCGACTTCTCCGCCAGGAATCTACGGAAAAAAGGAGATCGCTGCGGTTGGAACCCACTTGGGTATTCAAACTGGCGTACTGTGCGTTTTCTGGAGCGCACCCATCGGTGAGGTGTGTATAATGGGCGTGGAAGGTGCGAAGTGAGTGATACGAGTAGGATCTGTGTTCTGGAAGGTAAAAGGTGCAACGTCATCGGTAGAAATACAATTGAGGATGCCTATGACAACAATAAGGATGTGGTGTGATGGACTGGGATAAAATCCAATATCATTTTAATGGGGGTTGTAGGCGCACAGTGAATGGCAGCGGTAGAATCCGAAGTGTGCATAATAATACGAGTAGAAAGTTTCCCAGTTGGAATGATGACGTAGGAGATTAACTGCATAAAAAGAGGTAGAAAGTGTGGAGCAATGATACGGGTAGAAGATGGTACGAATAAAAGCGGGGCAGCAGAATTATGCCAATGGCAAGGGAGGAATGCTTCACTTCATTAACAGGCTATGCAAGAAGGGATGCATTTTTTCTGCAATTCTGGTCTCTACTTTGTTATTATTATGCATGGTTGTCAGTGAACTACGGTACAAACAACGTTTAACAATTTTCTTTGCGTTACAATAGACACTTTATTTTGCATCATACATTGTAACCAAGCTAAAGAAATTACCAAACTATGTGAGGTAGACGTTTGTTGTGTCAAATGGGGTCTGATAATGGCATAATTCTCATTCAACTATGACTATAATAGTGTGTTCGTTCCCAATTATGATTGTCTACCCTTATGTGCATTTTCTATCTCACTGAATTGAATTTCCACCGTATATTATTAAAAAAATTAACTAATTCCCCCATCCTTATTCAAGATGCTTGATGCGCAGAGGAAGCAAGAGCTCCAAAATTTTAAAGGACTTCGAGTAATGTGAGGTTTGGCTTTCGTTACTCGAAAACAAGAATCATGATCTTTTATAGTATGTATATGAGGTACGAAAGGCTTTTTAGTGAGGTAACCTCATTCAATGCAATCATGATACACCTCCTATTTGCAGCGACCAAACCTTTTATTTGAGACTCGTCCCTGAGCAAGGTAAAACTGATTTCTAGTCAATAGGTTGTTCTGATATGTTAATCATGAATACAACAGTTCTTTAATGAGCTTGTATCCTGATTACACGTTTCTCAAAATAATTTTTAATCGAATGCTTCCTTGTAAGGTAATTCTTCACTTTCGAAAATTCACTGCATAAGTAAACTTTAACTAAAACCCCAACCTTTTACTCTTTCAATGTTTCCAAATCATTAAACTTTAGTCTCGTATACCAATCCTTGAACGTTATTTCCTTTACTGTCATATCTAAGAACTTTCTCTTACCTGACATTCCTCACCAGCCCAAAAGTTCTTCAAGTATAAAAACTTCACCTCCGATGACAATCCTTAAACTCTTGAGCAGGCACGTGTTTAAATTTGACTCAGCAAAAGAGAATAAAATTTCGAGTGGGTGCTCATCGAACATTGGAGGATCGTAAACTGATAAAATATCCGCGATGCAAGACGGACTCCTAGGACTGGGAAACTCGTCATTCGATTAAGATCCGAGAAGCGACGTCCGTCCAGATCTCTTCAAATGATCCTGATTGATCAGAAGGTTTGCCTGCTCACTCAGCATATTCTGTATTCGAGACTCTGTACTAAAAAGGCGTCATTTAGGAAGGAAGTCGACGACGAATGCGGGTCCTGTGAAGCCGGAGCCTCCTTTGTTCCTTCCGGAGTGAGGACAGTCGGATCACAACTCTATGACGATTTAACTGATCCTTTTATGCGTGATTTGGTTAGCTAGTACTGATGGAATTGCGAAAAGCCTTCTGGACAATAAAAAGGTAAGGAAAGAAACATGTTCATTTATCCGATACAATGATGTGTGTTAGTTTTTACTTTCATTTGCAGGTAACGCCAAAAAATGAAGTTAGGTAAAAGGAGAAACTCATTTTTCCGAAAAACAACTAGCTGCATTAGATGTAATATCTATTCATTTCATTAAAATTAAACATTAGGTTCATAAATAGAGTAAAAAATTTTAATTATATTAAGTCAAAAAATACTGAAATTTTCTACGTTTTTTCATTAGTTGAGTGAATACTGAAAATATGGGCAACAAAAAAAACTCGTTGTTTTAAAATCGAGTTAAAACCTTAGTATAACGTTCAAATTAGCTACATGATCTGCAATTGTTAAATTTACATTAATTGGAAATAAAAAAAACATAATATAATGAAAATAACACGAAATATAAAAAAGTTTAAAAATTATATCTGACGATACGGGTTCGTTTCAACTTTTTACACTAAAATATTGTTGGAATGACTTTATTCTGTTGAAGTAAGATTACTCTATCAATGTTTCTCTACATTGAATTTTATAAATATTATGTGCAATTAGACAAATTCATTAACTGAAAACTGAGTACAGCTAGCGGTACCTTAACAAGAGGTTGTTTAATTTGAAACATTTATGTCAAGACACAAGTTGAATTACAGTTTGCTCAACTGTAATCACACATGGTTAGGTCAAAGCAAAGGGTTCGGATGCAAAATTTTTGCGAGAATCGAATTCGTTAAAAAAGATCTGAAAAATAAATTTAAATTTCATTGCAGTGCAATATTAGTTGCTATGAGGTCCCATTAGTTAAAATTAATAAAACTGGTCTTCTGTTTGTTCAAAACAGCTAAATGTTATTGAAACCAAAAAACTAGTCTCTTATTTTCTAAGCGTTCAACTGGATTAAATCCTTTGCAAATTTTCAAAACTTTCAGCTCCATTGAAGCCTCCGTTTATTTTTGGATTATCTACTCAAATGAGACTCTACTCATTTTCAATACATTTTGCCTAATATAAATCTGTTTATTTTTACCGTTTTGCTCAATTTGTCTTTACTAGTTTTTATATGTTTTGCCCGTTCGTTGATTTATTTGCTGTTCTGCTCAATTGAGGCCTTTGTGATAAACTTACACGCATAATAAGTGAAAAATTTAGCACAGAAACAAAAAATATCATGAAACGTTTTTAACTAAAATTTATGTCTCCCTGAAATGTTGACGCACGACACACAAACATTTCTTCAAGGAACATGCACAGTAAATACAGTGTTTTAGTTCAATGAACAAGAAAAGTCTTAACAATACTTATGGTGCACGAGAAGAAAAAACTCGTGTAAAAAATCCCTGAAGGTTCAAGCGAATGAAAACGCAAAAAAACGTCTCATTTGAAATAATGATGAAATTTTAACAACGAAAACATATTTTGAAGTCACTATTAAATAAATATTATATTAGATTCTACTGTTATGTGTATTAATTTTGTGTGTGATATTTTTAGCGAACCTCATTCAAATATCCCAAAATATGTATAAATAAACACGAGTCTTTTGATCCCCTCCAGTTACACAAGCTTCCTTACACATATTCACTCAACTACTTGGCATTCCCCAAAGTGTTTTTTCATCACGATTAGAACATGAAAGTCAAGCTTCAGAAGAGACATGTAATTTTTACAACAAATTTTCTATTCCCAACTCGTTTCAAGGGATGTCACTACATATTTAAAATGCGAACAGTACATTGCCAACTGATCTTTTTTGGGAGACAGAAAAATAATTAATATTTAATAATAATAAAAAACATCGGAGGTGTTATAACTTGAATGCACCTTGTAATTTTATTTTCCAATCCAAGGCCAGAACTAAATGGAAGAGGAATAGTTCAAACAAAGGCGAATAGTTTTAACAGTGAACAGTTAAAACTTATTTGCATTACAGTACATTAAAAGGGAAGCAGTACATTCACAAGTGCAGGTATAAACAGCGCCTGCTGCAAGTAATCAGCAAACACTGCAGGAACGGAAGTGAAAGCTCAGGAGGCTTAAAGGAAAGGCCAGTGTTAAGTAATGAGCCAACCGAGATCGTTAGTAATTCCTGAATGCGTATGATTCTTAAGAGAAGATTTATATTGGATCCCGCTGCCGACATGGTTGACGCGGCTAGAAATACGGCATGAGACTTGGGTAAACAACCGAATAATTATCGAAGTAATTATCCGACCCAAGAATGGGCCAGAAGGTTCGTTCCTATAGCCTCATTCTATTCTATTCTATTCTAATTCAGGAAAATAGAGACGAAGCAGTTCATATTCTGTACGCAGTACCTACATACGGTGCTTTTCGTTCACATGAGCAGCTTTAGGTCAGAAAGAGAGATTTATCCGGAGAAAAAGGAAGCGCAGCTCTACCTGTACCCGCTCTTCCAGAATAAGTTTAGATTGAATACTTCGATCTTAAAGGAATGCCTAAACAACAAAAATAGTCCAAAAGGTTCTGGATAAAAACCTTGATAAAATAATGTTGAAGTGTAGGTTTCTTGCTCTCTGCCTGCTTAGAAGTAAATTTGATAGAATATATGGTCGTCGTGGTAATCTATGCACGCATTAAGAAGTGATAATTCATAGTTTCATTCCTACATTTACCAGGGTGTCTTTAATAAATTTGTTATATTTTAAAAAGGTGTTCATACACCTGAAAAAATTGCACATATTACTGTGTTAACTCATTAGCACAATCGCGCTGAGTTCAACACAAAAGTTACGAGCATAAATCTTCTCTTAAGAATCATACGCATTCAGGAATTACTAACGATCTCGGTTAGCTCATTACTTAACACCGGCCTTTCCTTTAAGCCTCCTGAGCTTTCACTTCCGTTCCTGCAGTGTTTGCTGATTACTTGCAGCAGGCGCTGTTTATACCTGCACTTGTGAATCTACTACTTCCCTTTTAATGTACTGTAATACAAATGAGTTTTAACTGTTCACTGTTAAAACTATTTGCCTTTGTTTGAACTATTCCTCTTCCATTTAGTTCTGGCCTTGGATCGGAAAATAAAATTACAAGGTACATTCAAGTTATAACACCTCCGATGTTTTTTCTCAGGACTGGAAACAGACAGACACATACAGTTTGTTTTAAAATACGCATGCACTCGTTGTAAATGCGAAACAAAAATCACAACACTATAGAGAACACAGAAATCTAGCGGCAGTAGCGTGAGAGGAGACTATTTTTGATACTTAAAACGGCGTATGGCGTGTCTGTGCTTCCATTAGGCTGACTGGCGTCTCCTTTCAGGATTGAAAAACGGCATTCACGTATCATCCATTGTCACAATTGATATAAGGAAAGTATTATTCCTGCCTTCACTACGCGTCAACATTGCCTGGCACAGCCTTGCACAGCCTTGAAATCGTTCGTCAGCATTCGTACCCCCACCTGGAAGATACTTTTCGCATTTTCAGGTCTTCATGCAGGTTTGTGAGCACAGACCCACGGAAATGCCAACTTCGGAGGTGGTGTGTTTCACACTCATTCGACGACACTCCAACACAACTTTCTCCACTCGCTCGATCATTTCGTCAGACCAGCTGGTGTGAGGGCAACTTCCTGTCTCCTTTGAACTTGCACCCTCGAACGCACATAAGACATATCCATGACACCATTACCACATGTCACTCAACTAGCGATGAATGGCCGTGTCACATCATTCAAATGGAGGAAATGAATGATTACACGCTGTTCTTGTAATGAAAATGTCATTTCAACAATCAAAATCAGTCTTCAATGTTGCTACTACCGATGGATTTCTGAGTGCCGTACAGTGCTGCACTCTCTTCATACATTCACGAGTGCACGCGTATTTTAAATCGAACAGCACGCTGGTATCCGTTTTCAGCCATTAGAAATAACATCGGAAGCGTTTTAACTTGAATCCACTTTGTAATTACCTTTACATTAAAATGGTGTGTCAGTCTGGAGTTAATCCTGAAATTTTGCTTTGCCATTGTCTTTCTCTTCCATAACTCTCCTAAGCCTCGTCTATTCGCACAGGTCCTTCAAAGAATAGACGCTATTACCAATGTTCCCCCATTCCCTCATAGATGATAAGAGTAAGTGTATTTGTGCTTTGTGTTTGTTCTAAGATTACGTCCAGCGGGTTAAGCGTTCACCCAAGAATGATGACAAAAAGGAACCTTCTTGAGGTTTTCTCGCCTACAACAAACAGGCAATGACTGTACAGTGATTGTTATGACCCTTGGGTCATAGAACACCTGAAATAGGAAGCTTTATTCCTAGGGTTCCCGCCCGAGATTCTAATAGCACATCATACCGATGGGCAAAACTGCAGCACTGCATTCAGCGCAAGTTTACATGTGCTTAGCAAAATTAAAATAGCTGAGCCTGTCAAATCAGTTGTGACCTAAGGAAGGTTAAGCGCATCGAGATAAGTAAAGAATGTAACTCAAAGAGAATAGATCTATCCGTCTCGTGTGACAGTATTTTGCGCGCTTATGCTGGCGAAAAGAAAATTAAAACCAGTGTATACAAAATAGTTTATTCACTGAATAACTCATCATTTGTGAACAAGACTTTTCCAAGAGCTCAGAAATATGGACAAGGATGAGGCGTAACAAGCTTCTAAGCCCCAGTGGTCCAACACATTCCATTTATTACGCGAAGATTATCACAGATGGGACAAAAATGACAGGCTTAAAGCACTTCACAATCCCAAACGTAAAAGCAATGGAAAAATCCATTCTATAAATAAGATTATCACGGGAAGGCACGTACTTCTAAGTATAAATATTTACGAACAGCAATTCAGGTATGACTACAAGTGGATGAAGCACTTGAAAAATTACAAAAATGGAACTAGTTTGAACCCTCAATAATCGCTGGAGTACATAAAAAAAGGCAACCAAAAACGAATAACTTTGAAACTGGGATACCTTGAGCCTTGAATAATAGGTAAAGATATCCTTGTTTCAAGCTACACCTAGTAGTAGTATTAACTAACGCCTACAGGAAAAAATCTGGAGATTTTCTTTCTAAACAATTGGAAAGGTACACAATTTAACTGTTATACTATTGGTGGACTGCAAAGTATCTACTCGAAAGTTGAGCGAGTGTACGTAGACCGATAATTTTAGCTGAAAATTGAAGACGAGAACGGAAGACATGATACTTGAGCATAAGCGTCATCGACACAAAACCATTTCCACGAGAAAGAATACAGAAAAATTGTGGCCAGCTAAACAACGAAGCTCAACTCAACAGGCTCTGAGAAGAAACGCTTAGCAGTCGTTATATTCCGCACCAAGTACCACGCTAGGCCCTTGCCTCGAAACGTGGCTGTAAATCACGAAAAAATAAACTAAAAACAAGCTCGTTCCTACAGCAGAACTTTAGCATACATACGCAAAAGCTGGTCTGAATATTTGAAAGCTCCCTTGTGCCGGAAAAATATGAAGGAAATGACTCCAGTTAAGACGATGACACGCGTAGTCGCTAGTATCAGAATTTCAAACTGAGACTGGGAAAAATATGGCTCACTTACTTAAAAGATCGAGCCCACAGTAAATTCAGACTTCTACCGATACTGGTTTAGCGGCTGGTGGGTCGGGCGTCACCTTCAAGCATCGCTTCGCAACTCAAGTTAATCAAAAGATCATTTGAGATCAAAAAACCATAAACTACCACACAAATACTTAAAAGTGCTTTATCAAATTATTTAATTCTCTGCCTGTTCATAATTAACAAAATTTTAAGTTTATTTGATTACTTTAATTATGATAGGTTCTTGGCAGCTCGCCATTGAAACATAAGCTAATTATGAGTCAAACCAATTCACCTTCACACAAACGTACACGTAACCCTCTCCACCATTTATGGCAGAATCTGTGAACTTCTGCTGCAGGAATCCTTTCATTAATGAATTCACAATTTAAATATTCTAATTCCATTTATAGAAACTGCAGAAGGGACCGTGAAAATGCGCACTGGAACATCCTACAATCACAAAGCCCTCCTCTGCATATAGTCACCGTTCTAATATGAAGGCTTCTAAGACCAATACACCAGATGTCTTAGGCAAGAGTAATCCAAGCGTGATAACCGGCAATGAGGCACAACCTTAGAGAGCTAGATACAAGCTAGCAACCACTGTGATTTCCCAGAGTTAGGCCTTAAACTCTAGAGAAGCAGCTTCGTAGTAGTCTTCGTCAATTCAAAAAGCTGTGTAGACTGACAACACGACTGCTAACAAGAGAAGCTACCGACAGCAATGACCAGCTCGTCACAACAAACCAGCTGAATGATATTCAGACATAAAAGCCAGATTTCATGGGGCTCACGACTACAGAAAAAGAACGAATTAGAGGTTAGCCTTATTTTAGGAGTCTCTATAAAGCTAATAGGGTACGTACAATTTGGAGGTGAAAAAGAAATGTAGGTCTATTGACGGTGCTCAGCAACCAGATACCTCAGAGCGTATGCAAGACGGTCTCAGTGTGTGAGTGACTCACGTGGTGGTCAACCCGAGGTTAGGGTTACTGTGTACAACATTAATGAAGTCTCCGTTTTTACAGTGTACTCTATAAATATCACATTATTAGGGACTAAAACAAGTTTTTTAGTTGTTCTACAAGTTTGATCTCTAGGAACAGAGTCTCTAAGACTCTGAAACGCACTCTGACAAATGTTCACGATAATGGCGCTATTTTGCTACTGATAGTGACTACAATGATAAAGAAGCTAACTTCCTTGATTACCATTAGAACTTCTAATTCGAGGACTCACCAACGCTAAAACAAAAACATAAGTTACCACGACTGCCCATGTCATGGTTAAGCGAACACCCAATTACAGAAGGTTAAAATCGAGAACATGTAATGCCAATATGCTACAGAAGGCTTGATAACTACAGTAAGAATGACATCCATTCACAAGAAGCACAAGTAATGAGAACATTCGACATGAACAGGCGCTCAGACGCTGGTGATTCAGTAGAGCTAAGCATGGCGGCATCTTCACCAGGAGGCGCAGACGTGGCAGCGAAGGACAGCGGGTGAGGACACTGACCACTGTGCAGGTCAAGTGTAGACTCAATGTTTGTCTGAACCTGTTGGCAAATACGCTTGTCAAAGATTTGAAGAACAGAAACAAAGGAACACTAGATGACAACGGTGGCATATAAATACGCGTGGCCCAATAATTATGTCAATAGCCATTCCAGCACCTACGAATGACAGGCTGAATACTTTAGTAGTCCTTGAATGGAGATTAGCTGATGTCACAGCTGTTACGGTCGAATAAGAAAGATAGCTAAAGGTGAAGTGGAGGTGGCAATGAAGGAAATGAAGTGCAACAACGGGGCTGGGTTGGATGGAAGGCCACGTGAGAGGGTTGAAGTTGTAGACGAGAGTTCTATTCACTCAGTTTCAGGTATCCTAAAAGGTAGATTGGAGTAGTGCTAGGGTTATATAAAAAGGCAAAAGAAGGTTTTTTACAGAGATAGGGATTATGGAACGAGTGTTTTTAGCAAAGCAAAAAAATTATTTACGGGCTCCATGTAGTAATGAAACATATCAATGAACAAGTTCATTTACATGGTACCACGTACGATCCAATGGATCTGCACAGAGTAGGAGGCAGGTTGATGTAAACAACCAAGAGTTTAATGCAAATAGAAAAGCGACGGTCAGGATTAGGAACAAGTAGCTAGCCATTGGTTTCCAGTTCATGTAAGCTCCGTGAGGGTCGTGTGTTAACATGCTTTCAATATATGAACAGTGGCAAGAGATGTGCATGCTAGTTTTTGGTAAAGATAATGAACTTGTATCATAAAAACTGGTTGTGTACCAGAGCCGCGTCAGTTGCTTTCGCCGACGTTACAGCATGCGTAGCATATTTAGAAGAGAGGTTGCATCGATTAGTACGTGTATTTGGAGGAGCATGAACTGAGAAGAAACTTAGAGCTACAGTAAAAAAAACTGAAAAGGTAGTCTAGGAACTAAAATATTAGGGGAATGAATGAACACGAAATGGCAAGGAGATGATGATTTGCCCTGCAAATGGAATGACATACGGGAAGGCAGAGCATGCAGTAGCAAAGAGATACACGAAACGGCGATGAAAGAGTTACTCCGTACAAGAATTTGGGCGAGTAAGATGAGTTTACACGAGAGAGTTGTGTTTAGTACGAGACGTAAGACTTGGCTCTAGTCTTAGTGTAGCAGAAAGATTAATACTTGACTAGTGTAGAAGTTGAACATTTGTAATGATGGTAAGAGTGACGCAGTTTGATAAAGAAAAGATGTTCTGCAACTGAGAATAGTCGTAAGAAAGTTGGGCACGTTCTTGAATTTTCTCCAGTACACAATGTTAACCGAATATAAGGATAACATTACCTCTTATTGTACACACTATCAACATTTCAAATAAAAAGAGGTTCTTATAACATTCCTATAGGTTCCAATTAAATTTATGTCAAGTAGTTTGAACATCAGACTACACCAGTTAATATTTTAACAAAATAAATTACAATTTTTTTATGGATATTATATTACACGCGACTCATCCTGCCCTGTCAAATCAAAACCAATTTACCTGAAACTGCCTTTGAAAAACGATGCAATTAGGAAAATAGTAAAAATATCAAAGGTTTAGGTTCCATCACGCATTCAAATGACTATTACAAGTTGGCAGGAGTTTGAAGCCACAACTGAACACTATTTCAACAGAAAAGGACTTTTTGATCAAGTAGAAATTATTTGTATAGAAAAGGGCATTCCGTTCACATTGTTAATTTTTCCATTTCTATATTGACTGATGTTACACTCGTTAATTTTGAGTCGAAGATACAGAACTGTGAACTCAAGAATGCAGAGAATTTTCGGTAACAGAATACAAAATACCAAATCTCTAAGCGAGAGTAAGATAAGATTTTCATTTAATAACATATACGGAAGGTTTACAATCAAAATAAATCATGGCAGAAGACGTACATTGTTGGAACAATAAATTAGATAGAAACTGATTTAAATGACGGGCTAACGATAACATACAAAATGTCCATAAGTTATTGAGAAAAAAGAAGATGCACTGCATTTAGAAGAATTGAGTGTCACTCCATAACCTGGAAATTTTCTTCTTCTCCATAAATGAAAAAAACCGTTAAACATTCAGATAAACAAGAGCTTATGGGCTGAAAAATTCAATTATGAACAACCATTTAGAACAAACAGGATTTTAATTGAGAAGGAACGTGGTTAAAAAGTCCTCATGGAAGCATCACACAAAGCATGCAGCTTTAACAGAAAATTTTGAACAAAAAACATTGTTGTATTTCGAAGCGAAACAGGAAGGAACTTTGCCAGCACAAGGCCAGCACAAAGCAAGCACAAGGCCAGCACAAGGCCAGCACAAGGCCAGCACAAGGCAAGTACAAGGACGACCAGGAGAGACGTACAGAGGAGAGCGTGGCTGCTCGAAGACGCAAGCCACAGACGCAAGACACGTGAGTCTGAAGGCACGCAAAGCTGCTGTCCATAGGCGTGTCCTGATGCAGCACGTTCACCTGCAAGCAGGGGAAGCAGTAAAAGCAAGGCCACGTAGCAGGGCACGAGCACTGAAACTTGTGCAGTTCCTCCACATGGTACGAAACTCTGGCAGCAGTGAAACTGAGTTCAGCTTCGGAGAATACATAAACCAACAAGATCAAAGTTATTTCTTTAGACTGAATGAAATATTAGGTCAATTACTCCTTTTGATAGGCATGCCATAGGGTGACTTATGTCTTTTCCCTTAATATTTCAGGGAACTATTTAGAATGTAGGATGAAAATGAATTATTTCTCATGTACTTTAGGAACAATAGTGATCCATACAGTCAATTCTGAAGCAGCAGACCCCCAGTCTGACGAGGCTCACTCATGTAGCAGATGAACAGGGAGTTTTCTGCTAATAATATACAACCAACATCAAAGCAGTCAAGAAACTAATTGAGAAAAACACAATAAAAAGAAGAAAAGTTAGGATGAAAAGTATGCTTGTTTTCATTCAACATTTGAATGCATGATATCATTATAAATTGGTTGTTTTTATGCACAAGGGAACAAGGTTGATGACTGCTGACGTAATTAGCGCCCTTCTAGGTTAGAGAGCAGAAGTACAAAAAGCCAAGCAAAAAAGTAGCATTTTTAAAGTAAAAATTATGCAATTATAAAACTAGGAGCAACAGTATCAAATAAAGATAAAACTTCTAAAAAACAAAATGTGAAGTATATACAACACTTTAGATAGAACAGGACAGATGGAGATATGTAGATGTGTTCAAGCCCCATATTTAGTCACTCAATTACCACAATTTGTCACTGGTTTTGTTAGTGCTGTAGTATCAGTGACAGAAGCGAGTTCAAGACCTGTACCAACAACACACACTGCGTTACAACAGTTACCCTGTACAGTGTCTAGACCCCACCTACACACTGGCGACCCCACCTACATATTGACAACCCCACCAACATATTGACAACCTCACCTACACATTGAGAACCCCTCTACACATTGAGAACCCCCCTACACATGGACAACCCCACCTACACATTGAGAACTCCCCTACACATGGACATCCCCCACCAAAACAATGGCATGCCCACCAACACATTAGCAGCCCCCACCAAAACAACGGCACGCCCACCTAAACTGACCTGCCTTCCTACACTGGGAAGCAACATTTCACCTAATGCTCCATTTTGACACACGCCTCACTTCTGGTAATTTCCGCTAAATGTATAAATTCTCCCCTGCATTCAGCACTTTTTCCCCTTACTCTCCACACATCCGGTTCCTCACTCATCCTAGCTGTAACAACTCCATTGTACACCTTCTTCACACCCAGACGACATCATTCTCATTGGCTAAATCTTTTCTGACACTCGCCACAGCCACCAACTCCATACACTGTTAGCTCACTGATCTCAAACTATTCTTTAGCCATACAGGTCCAGTAACCAGATTATCTTTTTAATAATATCTCTCATGCACGGCCTGAACGACAGTTGTTAGCGACATCCATTATTTAGTAGCACGGACAGAATATCAAGAGCTATGAATGTCTCTAATTCATCATCTACGATTGTTCGGTGTAAAATACACTCGAATTGATAACATTATCAGGACCTAGCCCGAACCTTGAACAACGCAAATAACCTCAATTAAGCTGCGGAATAAGAAAACAACCACTAGAAATTATATAATTTACCCCTAAACTTAAGGAGAGCTCTCTACATACAAAGTACATGACAATTTGTGCTATTTTATAACAAAAAGAGCATCAAATGTTAATGAACCAAAAATCCTTAAAATATTCTTTGCATGCAAATAAGCCTTGAAGTATTAAAGTAAGAATGAAAAACCATCAGAGATGGTGATAATTGTGGTATTAGACCATTAAGCAAAGAACTCAATAAAAGCTCACATACTCGTATAGGAATGATCATGATGGTAACTGTCAAAGACACGAGAGATGAATAAATTTGTCAGATATTGCAGAAGTATGAAAGGACAAAAAGAGGCTTACTTCTCTAGTCCTGATGTATACAGAAACACACATCAGCCTCCAGTACAAGAACACATTACAAACATCTACTCTAACAACACATTAGTACACAGCACGAAGACTTGACACTAATAAAGTAGCACACAACACAAATACCTGCCCCAATACAGGGACATAGCATAGACCTAGTATCAACAAAGAAGCACACAACACACCCGACACACTGGGCCAATGACACACAGGGCAGATGACACATCGACACACTGGGCCAATGATACACCTGACAAGGAGCAGATGACATACCCAACGCACCGGACAAATGACACCTGATACACATAAGTGATACACCTAACAGATAACAACTGACACACAACAGATGACACACCTGACACACAGAACAGATGACACACCTGACACACAGAACAGATGACACACCTGACACACACAACAGATGACACACCTGACACACACAACAGATGACACACCTGACACACGGGGCAGATGACTTCGTGCTGAGTGCAGCGCCCTACCAGCTGTGCCATGTCTGCCTCCTCAAAGCGAGCCACGTCTTCAACAAGCTGCTCACCTGCACCAGTCATCATCTCAGCAATCTCCAAAGCTCAGTTCACTAATAAAGCCTTCCCACTTTAACACAAATATGCATAGTCTTCAATAGTAATCAACGTGCACAATGACAGTCTGTGAGTCATAGTCCAGCAGCAGACACTTTGCTTAGTCAGTTTAATGATGAAGCAACCCATGAGAAGCAGCGTGGTGCAGAAATACTTGCTGCACTTTACTGTGTCAGCTCATACATAGCTTTGCTTAAAAAACATGTCTCCATACAAGTTACAACACAGTTGAGCTTCATTTGAGAAAAACATTTCGAGTTGTAATATTAATCAGATGTTTTCATTGTCTACAAAATTAACAATAAAATTCACAAATAGACTACTTCTTTTGCCCAGCAAAGAAATTTGATGGAGGCTCACTCCATTAAATACTCATTGTGTGGTCACAAGTCATGCTATAGTTACTGCATGAGCACTCAGCTTCACAGCTGTTCTCACAGCAACACAAGAATAACATAGTACTGGATCTACTTTCCAATTTTCCTTCATTATTTTTGCTCTTGCAGTGAAAAATAGGCATGTATTTAACACGTTTACTACCAATGACGATTGCCATATTCTGCTTCTCCTGCCAACAGTATTGTATCTTATTTCTCTTCATCAAGATCTAGTGGAGTCACACTGATCTCAATAATGTTGCTCTTTAGAAAAAATCATTTACATGCTAAACTATTTCAAGCCTACAAATATCAATGAATTCACAAATCCCTGAATAATTTATCAAAAACATGGCTATTTTCCAAGAAATTATCTTCAAAATAATAATAATTAGCTAAAAAAAGTTAAAATTAAATAAGTGGGATCATTCAATTAAAACTTTCATGGAGTAGACTCACTGAAGGTTCTCATTTCAGCCTGAACTTCTTCTAAGATGGTCAGAAGAGCTTCCTGCTCCTCATCACTGCCATATCTGTGCAGAAATTAACAATCATTATTAAACTATGGCATAAATTTCTAAAAACTTGACCAATCAGAAATCTCAACAGAGTAATTTTCATTATGTGCCTCCGGCAGAGTACATCTGTATGGTCAATTTTGATCAAACGTGAATCAGTGGACTGCACTTGTGAGATGCTTTCATTAAAAAATCTCTCACTTTATACCCTGTCCCTCCTTCCACTCCTTGCATCACTTCAAATTCATGTACATTTTTCTGACTAATCTCCCTTAACATAAAAGCCCATTGCTCCTCTCATCCAATTTACACTTTTCCTATTACTCTATACACTATTCTCCATCACACCATACAATGCAAGTATTAGAGCTATGCAATTGCTTTCATACCTACAGTTCCATTGCTTCTTTTATGGTGTGGTCAGTTCAATCCTCCACCATAACTGACTCCAACATTATCATTCCCTAAAACTTGCAAAATATAACATAAAACTAGTATACATAACTTAAAGAGTGTTGGCTCACATTACCTTCTATGGCAAGCTACAAATCATTCCTCAAATAAAACAACACTCAACACAAATACAACCTGACCAACCTCCCATCACAACTTTCATTTACCCTTAGAAGTTAAACCATGCAATTCTAATGATTAACTGTTTTTAACCCCCCTTATAGGTCTCTCAATCTTATCTTGATTACTCACAGCCTAATTCACTCTTTCCAATAAGAACATTCAGTGAGCATCACTGCCACTATGAATGCATTTCTTGGATTTGTTTCATTTATTATGCAATGAAAATATACTCATCACCTCAGCTTCATTAGCAACTCAATTACATGCTCACAGTCAAATTGCCAGCCCTTGTTTCAGTTACATCTGAAACATCTATTCTAAATCACAACTCTCTGGAAACTATAAAATTCTTCATTTCTGAAGGTCACTATTAATAGCAAGCAACAAGTACATAAGAAAAATTTTACCTGTGTTTAAGATATCAAACCTCATAACATGGAATACTTACTTCAATTTGTGCAATAGGGAACCATCATCTCCCCATTCTTCCTCCATGAGAGTAATAGCCAATTGGTGGTGATCCACAGCTGATCCATTGAGACCACAGTGGCTTGGCTCAGATGATTTGCAATTGCGGAACTTGTCCAGAAGTTTCAAACGAGCTGACCGGGTCCCTAGCATGAATTCCTGAAATGTTTTGAATTATTGTTAAAAAAAAAACAGAATTACCAATATATTAACTGAAGAAATGTTCACACAAATACTCAAAAAATATTTCTGTTTGAGCATATAATAATCAATTGTGGAATTTAAACTAAAACTTCATACAAGTCTCAATTGTATCAAGCTAATGAAGAAAAATTGAGCTGAACTTTTCATTTCACAGCTCCAATACACTCCAATTTATGTACATTGGAGGTCATGCTGTCAAATTATTTATGATCATCAATCTACATTGTATCCCAACATTCCAATCAGTAAATATCACCACTGCTCAATGCACATTCCCTGTGTTGTTCCTATGATAGTCACAAAAGGACCTTCTTTGAGTAAGGTTCTTACATCTTGTATTAGTTTGTAGACCAGAATAATAGATAAGAAAGACATGCTATGTTTTTGTATTATCAATCCAAACCATTCTTAGATAAAGTTTGACTCATCAGTGCTTGCACCAGCATATAAACACAACAGCATACAAACTAAACCAATTTTTCTCAAAAAATTTTTCAATCACTGCCCCCTTAGGACACTATTTGATTCTCCATTGCCTCCTAATGATTATATTACTGTATATTATACAGTAATATATGCCCATATTCAAGGCATACCTTCCTACTGCCCCCTTGCATTTCCTCAATGCCCCCAGGGGGACAGTAGAGACCACTTTGAGAAACACTGAGCTAAACATTGCAATGGTAACACAGAGTGAATTTCATAATATAACTAGTATTTAAACTACAATGCACATTTAAATTAAATAAAATGAAAGAGAAGCTATATTTTCACTGCACAATTCAAAAATGAAATATCATTCATTAAAATTTCTTTCTCATATTCCAAAATCAGGTGAAATTCTTCCAAAGCTTCTGTTGGCATTACTGAAGTATTTATTTTATAATGGTCCAGGGCTTCTATAATAGGATACATTTTAATTTATTCAAACAATTGTACACCAACATACACCGAATTTAAACAAAGAAACCCTCGCTGAAAGAAACAAACAATATTGGTACAACATAAACAATAGTTGAATAAAAAACCGCGTATCTAAAGTAAACAGAACAACAATCCACAGGCAAAAGAAACGATTCAACTACTCGTTCATTTAAAGCTTTAAGGTTACATTTTGATGCATAATAATATTGTGTATACAGTAATAAACGTCAAGGACGACACACTACGGTAACAATGCTCCGCAAATTCTGGGAAATTATATCGCTTACTTACATTTCTTAACCTATTCTTCCAATGAGGAATCCGATTTCGAGTTGATCTATATAAATCTTTGTGCCGCTGCGAACGAATACCTTCAAGTCTCTGCATTGTTGCTAGAAAATAAATAGCCAGGCACCCCGAATGAACGTCTTCTTTTTTCACATTTATTGGAGAATAGAAGATGAGTCCGTAGTCCGTACTGCTCCACACTTCCACAGTCCACACCGAATAAACGTCCTTCAAATCGGTAGTTAGCGAGAACCAAAAATGTACCCAAGGTAAACGCATGTGACAGTAAATTACAATTTTTCAAGTGAGCACGAAAAATTAAACAACACTAACATTATTATTATTATAACGATCCTTAAATAACTACGGTAGCCATAATACTATGCACCCAGATATGTCATTAATTCATATACTTCGTTTCATTTTAGATTTGGACAGATAAGTCCTTCAGTATAGTGTGTACGGACATTTATTAAAATTATTTCTTCCCCTGAGAGTGATTTATGGATGTTTTTACTTTAGTTGACTGGTTGAAACCATTTGTACTTGTGCTGTCAAGTCCCTGACTTCGAATCCCCACGCAGCCATCGAATTTCTCTACTTGTGGTGTAGGGAACACGTCTTCAAAACCTTCCAAATCATAACAATGTTTTCCTAAGAGCCTCTACCCCTAGTCACAAGGGTTATGATACATACAGTCAACCCTCGATAAGACGGACTACTAGGGGGGGGAAGGGTGGTCCGGATTAGCCAATTGTCCGGAATAACCGATATGCCTATATATGCACAAATAATCACCTTAATAAGGCCTAAATACATAATACATTATACTGTATGCACTATACTGCTGTATACTTTAATATATTTAACCTGTGGGGTAAAAGAAATTACAATATTTACTACTAAAAAGTACAGTAAAAGTTATTTATTTATTTACCTTATGTAGATGGCCAATGAGCTTGAGGTGATGGAAGTTTGGTGGTGGTGATGTTTTATTCTGAATCAAAGGGGCTGGTGGTTGATAACCACTAGTAGAAAGTTGAGGTGACTGAGCTCGTGGGTCATCGGTATTTTCGTCAGCTTCGTCAGCTTCAGCAATGTTGGGACGAGCAGGCTTGAAAAACGAATCGAGTTTGAGTTGTTTTCCTACGACGACGTCCGTCTTATCCGATATCCGGATTACCGAGGCCCGTCTTATCGAGGGTTGACTTGTAAAGTTTGGTTGTGCTTGGGGAATTTTTAAGCAACCAACTTTAACAAACCTAATCTAACTGCCCGTGTGACCCTACTCAAGAAAATAAAGGAACTCGTCACAGGGACTCAGCTTGTATTCCAGGAAATTGGCACGAGAAATAGCTTGGAAATTCTTGGGATGCTTGANATGTTTTCCTAAGAGCCTCTACCCCTAGTCACAAGGGTTATGATACATACAGTCAACCCTCGATAAGACGGACTACTAGGGGGGGAAGGGTGGTCCGGATTAGCCAATTGTCCGGAATAACCGATATGCCTATATATGCACAAATAATCACCTTAATAAGCCTAAATACATAATACATTATACTGTATGCACTATACTGCTGTATACTTTAAAATATTTAACCTGTGGGGTAAAAGAAATTACAATATTTATTACTAAAAAGTACAGTAAAAGTTATTTATTTATTTACCTTATGTAGATGGCCAATGAGCTTGAGGTGATGGAAGTTTGGTGGTGGTGATGTTTTATTCTGAATCAAAAGGGGCTGGTGGTTGATAACCACTAGTAGAAGGTTGAGGTGACTGAGCTCGTGGGTCATCGATATTTTCGTCAGCTTCGTCAGCTTCAGCAATGTTGGGACGAGCAGGCTTGAAAAACGAATCGAGTTTGAGTTGTTTTCCTACGACGACGTCCGTCTTATCCGATATCCGGATTACCGAAGCCCGTCTTATCGAGGGTTGACTTGTAAAGTTTGGTTGTGCTTGGGGAATTTTTAAGCAACCAACTTTAACAAACCTAATCTAACTGCCCGTGTGACCCTACTCAAGAAAATAAAGGAACTCGTCACAGGGACTCAGCTTGTATTCCAGGAAATTGACACGAGAAATAGCTTGGAAATTCTTGGGATGCTTGAGCCAGTCCAGAGCGTCCAGATGATGGTTAGGCCAGTTCAGCTTCAGGTAAGAGTGGCCAGTCCGGAGCTATAGCGACTGTGGCTTGAATGGTCTCAGTGAGTGGTCTCAGTGAGTGGGTTCCAAGTGGCAGTGAGTCTCAGTGAGTGGGTGGCAGACGGTCCCCCAAATTCAGGGAATTATAACCTAACGTCACATGTTGAAGTTCAGGAATGGCGGGGCTTAGAGAGCTACGTCTAGATAACGAGCGTGAGGATGTTGCCAGAAAACGTTTTGATTGGGAAATACTCTCTGGCTAACGCTCTTAATATTAATATTATTATTATAATGTGCACTAAATATGCACGTTTTAATTGTAAAGAGTTCGTAAGAATCACTCGAATTTTAGTCTTATTTTTATTACTAAAAATAAAGGTTATTTTAATATTTGTAATTTTATAAGCTTTAAAGGGGGTAGCAGGTCATGCTACAGACTGTACGTATGTGTCATGTGTATGTGTCTCATTATATGTTATGATGTGTTTCATGAGTGTGTCATGAAGTATGGGTAGTGGTGCGCACGCAGAGCCAGGGAAGAATGTAAACCAGCCACCAAAGCTCAAGTATAAAATTAACACCCCATACTTGAGAACAGAACGAGTGTAGTGTATTCTTACATGGCTTAACTGCGCGTGAAACACGAGTAAATTTGTTGGAGAATTTTGTAGTGCCTCAGATATATCGTAATTGATTTAGAATGATCTAGGAGTCTTTACAAGAATATGATGTATTTTAGTAATATTTTAGAGTTGGTTTTTATACTTATTTCCCATCATTTGAGACTAGTATTTTAAAGTGAAAATTTAGTCGTAGTTGCAGCTTCAAAATTGTAACCCTCGTCTATAGGAGACCGTAGTCAACCACGAGCCTATAGGCTAGGTGCCCGTCAGTTTCCTCGCAACCGTTACCCAGTGAACAGCAATTTTATTCGCGCTCTCAGTCTCTCTGACGGGTAAGTTTTCCATTGACAATGTGTTAGGAAGTATTGCATTTCACTTACCTACTATATATTCCTTAAACTTGTCATTTTACCCTTGCCTAGATGTGAAGTTGTTGTACTTTGATTCACGTAACTCCAAGAATTATAATTAATCTATTGATAGAATATTTTGTATAATAACTATTGCATCAGCCATCAAAGTCATTGTCTAATTTTGTATCACTCCGGGTATTTATGACGGGCATAATGAAAGATCGACCAGCCATTTTGATACGGTTATTAAATTTCATAGCCTCGGGTAGAAGCGGCATATCCGTATCTCGTTTTTGTATTTCTTTGACTGCCAGCTAATTAGGTACGATGCCTTAGTGTTTTACTAAATAGTTGTTTTATAATGTTGTCTTATGATGTTAATTCTTCTTGCTAAATTCTGTATTTATTTCGAGTTACTTATGGGTCCTTCCTCAGGCAGGTTTCAGTTTCAGGTTTCAGTTTCGCTCTCAGTTCAGTACCAGTTCCAGTCTCGGTTTACAGATTGCAAGTTCTCAATTTCGATCTTCGATCTTGGCCTTAACTTCTGCTCTGATTTCGATCGTGTCCAATAATAAATCTGGAAGCCACGAAGTCGACTGTATCACTTCCCTCGAAGAACATTACCCACGAAATAATTACTACAGAAAAATAACTCGTTCCCTAAAA